>JAJMBP010000041.1:0-135059 GCA_030565345.1 Suhomyces coccinellae
GAATCGAACCTGGGTTTGTTCGGCCACAACGAACTGTACTAACCACTATACTAGATCGGCATATTGTATGTGCGAAAACGGACGCTTGTAATCACATGACTCAAGATGGACTTTTGTGTCTTATCAAAAGAATCGTATCTTAGCTAAGGAACTCACTTCTGCAACGGACCGGTGTTCAGGCGCCAGAAATGCCAGATAAAGTTTTCATCTGCCAAAAATGCAACGTGCCATTGACATTGGATGAATCGTTGCTCAAACTCTCGCCGGCACAGCTCAATTTGATCATAAATAGAACCCACAGTCATGGAGATGAAACGTCCAGTCAGGAGTTAATAGACGACCTCGTGGCCCAGGACTTCATCAATTCGTCTCGACTCGCGGTTTACGACGTGGCAAATCAAAGTGCAAACGCCCCCATCCACTTTAAGGACATGATACTGAGTGAAAACGACTTGGAGGAGGAAGACGAGGCCGAAGGCGATTTGGCCACTGGCGATGACCAGTTCAATTCGTCCCAGACCAATTCGTACGTGGTTCTTTCAGACGAAGAGCAAGAAAACGGAGCCATTGATGGTGATGGTGACCGAGCATATACCATATCCACTCGTATCAAGACATTGAATAAGATCTTCGAGATCCTCTCCCACAACCAGTACATCGAGCATCCGTTGTCGGACGACTGTGCTGCACTTCTCATCGAAAACTACAAGCTCAAGTTCGACCAGAGCCAAAAGGAGAAGGACCGATACCTCTCGTTCTTGAAGAAGTTACGGGACAGGGACAACCAGCTCAATTTATTCGACGACCAAACGACTGACTATTCCGAGGACTTGGACGCCAAGTTGCGGGAATCCATCGAAACCTACAACCAGTTGTCAGAAATCGAAAAGAAAAAGCTAGCCGAATTGCAGGCGCTAGAACAAGACGGGAAGGTGCTCCACGAGCAACTCCAACATAGCAAGAAGGAGTTGGATGAACTTAATGAAAAAGAGTTGGAAAAGATTCTCCGACTAAAGAACAAGCTCCAATTGGACCTCGACCGTCAATATGACAAGTTGGAGCAGTCCAAAGCAGCATACAAACTCCACCTTAACCACTTGGACAAGTTGCGCAACTTGAACATTTACAATAAGGTGTTTGAAATATCATTCGCGAAGGATAATAAATATGGAAGCATCAATGGATTCCGATTGGGATATAGGATAATTTGGCCCGAGATCAATTCTGCACTTGGCCAAATTGCCCATCTTTTACAGTTCCTCGCCAAACGCTTGGAGCTCAAGTTGGAAGGATATCGTATAGTGCCGTTGGGTTCTCAATCACAAATCATCAAATACTCTGAGAGCCAGGAACCTGGACAGAGTTCGAAAACAGTGTTGAACCTCTACTCATCCAACGAGTTTTCCTTGGGCAAGCTCTTTAATTACAATAAGTTGGACGTGTCAATGATCGCTCTCTTGTGCATTGTGATTCAAATCGAGAAGAAATTAATATCACTAGACAACGAGTTCGAGCTTCCGTTCAAGTTATCGTCCAAAAAGGGCACAATTGGGGGAAAGTCCATACGAGCCAGTTCCAATAGTGAGTGGACCCAAAGCTGCAAGTTTCTTTTGACAGACCTCAATTGGATTTTAGCATATACCAGTGTTCACACCAAGAGTGAGAACATGCTCTAATAATGAAATGACGAGAAGAATATTGTAGAGTAGAGAAATAAGTGGAAATGGTTGAGGATATGGACCATTTTGAACCATTTTAGTTGTGGCATTAGAAGTATCTGATCAATACAGTCAATGTTCCGATTATTCAAACTTTTGGACCATATCTTCTTCCGCATATTCTAGTGAAGAATCACAGTACAGAAATGGGCTGTTGTGTAAAGAATAAAAGAACCAACATCTTCTCGAAAACTACTTAATAAGGAGCTGTTTCTGAAACAATACATCCATCCCATACATCATTACACATATTGAACGTTTTGATGTAGAAAGACCCCAATTCTAAAAGAGTAGAAGTTAAATAATCGCAATTACTAAATAGTAAGGAATAAAGCTCATACCACGATTTTGAGGAAATCACTACCAAAAAGACCCTTTGAAAGTCATAGTCAAAACACAACAATTGCTGCCATAGACTGTATCCTCTGTATTCATTGAAACCTTTTCACCCTTTGTCTTTTGTTCCAATTTCATATATGCAAAAATAGCTGCAAAACCACTCACATGGGCAAAGGATTCGAATGCTACAGAAAAGCAGGAACTGAAGAGGCAGATTATCTTGAAAACGAGTGTCCAGCTCCACAGAATACCAGTGAATCCGCTGATTATGGCGAATATGGCGATTACGCCGATTCTTTCCAGCTGGAGTTGTTGATGATGTCTTTGGGTAAACAAGAGGGCGATATAGCGCTCTATGATACCAAAGACTACAGCATTGCCAATGCCAGTCCCTCTGAGTCACCCCAATTCCAGTTGTGGACTACAGGAAGACTCCAGCTTCCGATATCGTCGGTGGTCCAGTCGCCTGCAAAACCCCCCATATTCCACATGTACCTTGGATCCAGTCAGAGCCAGACTGGCGGTGTGGGCTACAACCCCTACGACGTGTTGCCCGTTTTGGCACAGAGCTCACCACTAGGGCCGCTAAGCCAGAGCCACGAAAGCTGTGCCACTACCTTCAGAATAGCACCTACAGGCGACTTTAAGGACACGCAACACGCGTGGTACCAGGCCAGTCTGACTCCGCCGCTGCAGCCAGCACCACATCTCAACCCAAGCGCTTCATCTCCCAGAAAGGTTGGCCGGAAACGGACCAGAAGGGCCAAAGCCAGACACCGCAAGTCGGGATCTTCAGGCGACGTCCGCCCCTATGTACATCGCTCGTCGAAACCACGCTCCCTGTCCCCAGGGCCAGAAACTGCCACCACCGCCAATCGCACCAGACAGAAAAGAAGCCTCAGGCGGGTGGTTCCAGGAACACCGAGCAGGCCACGGTTGGCCTTTCGCTCCAGAAGCGGGTGCTGGACCTGTCGGATTCGCCACAAGGCTTGCCCGGAAGACCGGCCCCATTGCGGCCAGTGCCGACGTCTCCAACTCCAGTGTGACTACTCTCCCGAACGGCCCAGGTACATGCTGGATCCAGTCCAACAGGCTGGTAAGCTTCGCGAAATCCGTCTCATAACCAACCACTACAAACGGCTTAACCTCCATAGTTCCAGGGCCAGAAAGGAGCAGGAGACACGGGAAGAGCACTGCCTGAAAGACAAGACCAGGTTGAACGTGCTGGCCTGATCATTATCTGTCTCTTAATGTGATCGTGGTGTAATTGTGCCCGGATCAGATCTCGTTGCCATATTCTAGAATGTGAACCTGTACACGCGTCGATATCGAGAGTTGTGAGACAAAAGATGTGTTGGTATCAGGAAAAAAAGAGTATTGAAGCATTCTGTTCTTCTCATCGTTGAGTGTTGAGTGATCACCGTTTGGGGTTAAGTTTCGATCAACAACAAGAATCCAAACATGAACGCTATCTACAATTGCTTGATAGCACTTGTCTATTTGATTGGCTTGTCAAGCGCCTTCTATTTGCCAGGTGTCGCTCCTACCAACTACAAGGAAGGCGAAAACATACCATTATTGGTAAACCACTTGACACCCTCTTTGCACCACTTAACTAACGCTGGTTCCGAGAAGATTAACACCTTTGTCTTCTCCTATGATTACTACTATCCCAAGTTCCACTTCTGCCCCCCTCCAAATGGACCTGTGAAACAGCTGGAGTCGTTGGGTTCCATCATTTTTGGAGACCGTATCTTCAACTCGCCTTTCGAGATCAACATGTTGCAGGACAAGTCCTGTGTCTCGTTGTGCCAGTCTGAGTACACCAAGGTTGACTCGGTCTTTGTCAACAGAAACATCAGAGCTGGTTACAGCCACAACTGGATCGTCGACGGTTTGCCTGCCGCCAGAATCATCAAGGACGAAAGAACCAACTCCCAATTTCACGGATCCGGTTTCCACATTGGTTCCGTCGATGACCAGAACGTCGCCCATTTGTACAACCATTTTGTCATCAAGATTGAGTACCACAAGAGAGGCGAGGAAAAGTACAGAGTTGTCGGCGTGACCGTCGAGCCTCACTCTTTGGACAGAAGTGGCATGAAGGATGACGATTCCAACCTTTGTAACCTTGAAATGAAGAATATTCACTTGAAGAAGGAGAGTACTACCAAAGTCTTGTTTACCTACTCAGTTGAATTCACTGAATCTTCCACCGTTTGGGCCACTAGATGGGACAAATACTTGCACGTTTACGACCCAAAGATCCAATGGTTCTCTTTGGTTAACTTCTCCATGATTGTGTTGATTCTTGGTCTTATTATTGCTCACATTTTGACCAGAACTTTGAAGAATGATATTATGAAGTACAACGAGGTTAACTTGGATGATGACGTTTCCGACGAAAGTGGCTGGAAGTTGGTCCATGGTGATGTTTTCAGACCACCCAAACAAAAGATGTTGTTATCCATTCTTATCGGAAGTGGTATTCAAATCTTTTTCATGGTTTTCGTGACTATCATCTTTGCCTTGTTTGGTTTGTTGTCTCCATCCAACAGAGGAGCCTTGTCTACCTTCACTTTTGTCCTTTACATCTTCTTCAGTGTCATCTCTGCTTTCGTCTCTTCTTACCTTTACAGATTCTTTGGTGGCGATAATTGGAAATTGAACATGGTCTTGACTCCTTTGCTTGTTCCAGGTACATTGTTCGCCGTGTTCATTTTCTTGAACTTCTTTTTGATTTACGCTCAATCTTCTGGTGCCATTCCAATTGGAACTATGGTGGCTATTATTGTGATTTGGTTCTTGGTTTCGGTTCCATTGTCTGTTTTGGGATCAATTTTGGCTTCTAAGAGACCTTTGCTTACCGTACCTGTCAGAACCAACCAAATTCCAAGACAAATTCCTACCCAACCATGGTACTTGAGAACTTTGCCTGTTCTGTTCATCTCGGGTATTTTCCCATTCGGCTCCATTGCTGTTGAGATGTACTTCATCTACTCCTCCTTGTGGTTTAACAGAATCTACTATATGTTTGGATTCTTATTCTTCTGCTTCCTCTTGATGATCTTGACCACCTCTTTGATCTCGGTCATGATGATCTACTATACTTTGTGTGCTGAGAACTATCAATGGCAATGGAAGTCTTTGTTCATTGGTGGTGGTTGCGCTATCTATGTGTTCTTACACTCCTTGTTCTTGACCGGTGGCGAGAAGTTGGAATTGACATCCACTGTATTATATGTGGGATACTCCATAGTGATTTCTATGCTTGTTTTCCTCTGTTGTGGATCGATTGGTTTTGTCAGCAATATGATCTTTGTTAGACAAATCTATGCTCAAATTAAGATTGATTGAACATATATTCTTTATTAATCATTGTGAAATAATTCCGAATAGAAAAAGGAACCCAAGAAGACTCCCATTGGAAGTATACAGATGTCCATAGCATAAGTCTTGTTCAAAATAAAAATTCCTCTATTGAAATTATTGCCTTGTTAGCTTAGTCACTGCTACGATTTTGTTATAGCTACAGAATTGAATGCTACCAAACAGCTTCAACTGGCATAAACCCTATTATTGTAGATATGTATGACTAGTCACAGTATGTTATATCATCAAGATGCTTTCTTTTCAAATTTTCACAGGTTGAGGCAAATTGATCAGTACCACCCTTCAGTAGACTCTGCTACAATAAATGGAATGATTCTTTCACGGAAACCAACTCCCCAATAGTTCAATTTATCTGTGATGTTCTCTTCATTCTTGGTATTCAAGATACTTTGAATATTGAAGTTCAATTGATAAGAAGCTATTCTTGTCTTCATCAAGTTTTGGGCTCCAGAGCCCAATTGCAAATTGACAAGATTCAAGTTCAATAAATTATTTGAAATCGATAAATCATTGTTGATTTTGACACAGCGATTCAAGAGATCAGGATGACCCTTTGATTGGGATCTTAATAAGCAAATTAATGCATCAGTAATGAGCTTGCTCAATTTAATCAACTTGAAAAGTTGGCCAATAGTTGTGTTGAGTAATGGATTGATAACAAGATTTGAAGGGAAAGGATTGGAATTCGTATTCATGGGCGAACCAGGCAGTTTTGTAATTTTGGAACCAAGTTCATTAATAGTACTCGTTGAGTTGTTTTGTGACTTACTTGGTGTTGTGACTGACGAATGGCCTGGCGAGTCAGAAGGAGTGGAGGTGCTGATGTAATTAGCAAAATTTATAATTGTGCTCGACAATTTCTTTAAAAGACGAATGAGCTTCAAGTTGTAATCCAGTAATGTTTCGAAAACATCTTCGACGTCACCCTTATTCGTGTCACCTGTCATGAATTGGTTGATTTCAAAGAGATACTTGATCAAATCGTACTTTTCACTTATCAAAGTAAAGAAATGTGTGGTATATTCGTCTTCTGGAGGAATACTTTGGATTAAGTCACCAAATGCCGGGAAAAAGGGAGCTCTTTCACTGAGGAAGGAGTCTCTTATCTGAACCAAGGTGCCGAAACCCTGTGCTTGTCTGATAACCAGAGTGGAATTTCTGTTGCGATCCAGGGCATTGCGAGGAATAAAATAATGTACATGTCCCTTCAAGAATTGAAATAATTCACCGTTGTGGATCAATTTTTGGACACCAAAGCTAAGTGAATACAAATCGTCAATGAAGTTCAATTCGTAATAGAGCTTAGCAAGGTATAATTTGATCTGGTCGAAGTCTTTGATAGGTGCTTGGTTCGCCTGAACAAAGCCAAAGAAATTTTCCAAAACTTTGAAATCGTTGAAAACTGCAATTGACAGGGCCAATCCCAAGGTGTATGTATCTCCGTTCAAAAGGATAGAATAATTGAGCATGACCAACGAACTGAAGTACATCACCAATAGGTATTCATGCAAGTTGGCTCCTTGGGTAGTCAACGGGTACATGGAAAGCACCTTGCCCATTACGGCAATGTTGTCAGCTTGAGACACATTTTTGAAGTTGATCAAATTGTGAAGGGTGTGGTTGAAGAGCTCCACTACTTGGGATGTGAGAGGAGTTTGATCATTCATAGCAGATTCCATGATAGTGATTATAAGCGACTGGTCAAATGGTAGAATAGGGAGGCCGTCGTGAAGATGTGTATAGTAGATGTGGATGTTGGAGCGGAAAGAAGGTGATTGTGGCGCTCCAGGATGGTAGGAAGCAATGCTGTAATTAGGGCCCAAAAACTGATGCGGAGGATAGTAGGAGGCGTTCATTTGGCCTGGAACTTGTTGCTGGTACTGGTGTAACTGGCCTTGGAACATTTGGTATTGGCCAGGCATAGACGGATTAGGTTGATACATGGTGTTAGCATAGTGCAGTATGGGCTGATTGGCGGGAATTGGGGGAGTAGGCGGAGCGGGCGACGTTGAAGACTGGATGTGGAGGGTTTTGTTGATTCTTCCGCTCAAACTGGACAAGGAAGAGATGGAGTTTCGAGGCGATGCTGCGGAAGACAGTCTCTTGTGGTTAACCGAGGAGGACCGGCTGATGCTGGGCACAGAAACAGTCGATGACACGTTCGAGCGAATGGAATAGAAGTCTTCCGACTCGCTGTCGGAAATGAGCTCGCTGTTAACAGAAACTGTCGGTTTGAGGTTGGAGAAATGTGACCCGTTGGTGGATGTGGAGGAGATAGAGTCGATAGAGGAGCGCCTCCTGGCGGAATTGATGCCGGCGGACGACGTGGAGGACGAGCCATTCCCTGCAGTGACCGAAGATCTTCGAGATGGGCCTGCAGGCATCTCATAGGGCACTTTCCAGAAGGGGCCTTGTATGGGAGGACTGGAGTTCTTGATACTGGGGTTTGCGGTTTCCTGAATGTTGAGCAAGCCATTGATGGAGTTGCTTCGTGGACTGGAGGGATTGGAAGTCGAGGAGGGTGTCACGGCAGCCAGAGGAGCCGAACCTGGAGAAAACTTGGGAGGCATGACTTTCAAGTGGATATCGGCCAATGGCGGGAGGATGATGGGTGACGTGGTGCCGTTGGTGGTGGGGGAGTGGGTCTGGGGCGCCACTTTCAAGTGCTTCTGAGGAAATGGCAAGGGTTGGTGGTGTGGATGGGGAATGTAGGAAAAAGCAGCAGGAGGCGGTGGGTGCTGCTGTGAAGGGGGCATTGGTTGGGTGTTTGGGGGAATGGATTGCGGGTGATTGTGTCCGACTGGATGTGGATTGACATGGGGACCGTTGGGAGCAGGGGGCTGCTGGTGGGTCTGTAGGTGATGGAGACCTTCAGGACCATGTGAGGGCGTGGAGAGGGCAATATCATGTACTTTCTTCTCATCCAAGTCTCTCAGGTAGCCCTTGGAGGGCCCACGCTTCAACGGAACACGTGAAAACGCACATTCTTCGTTGTTTTTGACGCAATTGGTGCACATTTTGGTGACCTTCAGGAGCGTGGCCAGGTACTCGGCGTTGCAGCGGATCTTCTTTCTTCGACAGGCGTCACAGGCCCGAGACACCTTGGAGCGCTTGCGGGGCGGGTTTTCCGACCCGGTAGCAGGCAATTCGCCGGCGCCGTCGCTGGCGGCGTCAGCGTTTGGTGGCATTTCTGGGGAAAGGTGCAGTGCGAGCTTGGGGTCGGGTTTGGCGTCCACGGACACGGCTGAAGTGCCGTTTTCTGTGGTCATTGTAGGAAGAGGAAGTTTGGGAAGCCAGGGGGCGGTGTTTGGCGGTGTAGGAGCAGGAATTAGGGGCAATAGAACCGAGGAAAGCGGCACAGGAGTCTGGCGCTAGCGGTTAGGCCGAGGACGCAACAGAGGCAGCAGAAGCACGGGGAAAACGGGGGAAAAGCGATGAGGGGGGTGTGGAGGTGGCCGGCAGGCGATGGGGACAGTATGCGGGCGGTCCGGCGTCACAGACGGCGGCAACGGCAGGGTTGGGGGAAAGGAATGGTGGAGAAAGTTGATAAAAAAGCGAGTGGAAAAGAGTGAGAGTGGAGGAGAGAAGAGGCAGGAAGAGAGGGAGCATGGAGGTGCGGGAAAAGGGAAGGGGAGGGGTGTTGTGGCCTGCTACGAAGGGTGTTGATGAAGAGAGACCACGGATGGGTCTACGGGGGCTGTTGATACGGTGTTCTACTACACTCTTCAACAACGGCAACGCTACTATTCCGTTCTGTTCCCATATTGCACTGACCAAATCCGCCATAATGCACCCCAGCATAGAAACAGGCCGACAGTGTGGTGGGGACACCTGCACACACCGCCAGGCCCACGGCAAAGTGGAGAGAGGGCTCTGGAGATGGTGCCAGAGGAAACCGGAGAAAGCAGGTGAAATTCCGCTCGAGAGGAAGCCAGAGGGCATGGGGCGGTCACAAGGTGCAAGAACGTGACAGGACCTTGGGGAGAGGTGTGCAAAGGTGCGTTTCTGGCCGTTGTGCCGGCGGTTGTGGGGCCGTTATGATCATTGAGGTGTTAGCGAAAGAGAGGGAGAAAGCGCCAGATTACATTGGCCAGCGTGCATAGGGAGCGGTGCAGCTATGGGGAATGGAGGAGGACGTTACGGCGGGGCATGCTGGAGTATTCCGGGGCATGTTGCTGTCAGAGGAAACGGTTTGGCGATATGGGTGGTAGTGTGGAGAGAGAACAGGCGTGAGAAGGGCGGGAAAAGGCGGGAAAGCGGGCTGAAATTCGGGGTTTTGGCAGCACTGGGGGATGTGGGGCTGGCCAGGCTGTGGAGTGTGGCTGGTTGCGAGTTTGTGGAGGTCCTGGCGTCGTTACAGTGGCCACCAATGCTTGGGACAAGAGTCGTGGCCTCGGAAAAACTGGTGCATGGGGAAGATGTTCGCCCCGGAAGCACGGCTCCGATTATCCGAGGTGGGGCATCCCCTTTGGGACGGCTGGAAACGCACCACTCCACCTGGTCCCCGACTTGGCGCCAGCAACTGTAGCTCAAACACCGACTGCCGACATGCTTCCGACAATCCAGCATGGTCCAGGTTGTTTGGAGGGTGTGGTTCGAGTCCTTGCTCCAGTATGGAGACTAGAAGTTAGTTGTGGTGGAATAATAGGGAGAATGCGGTGGTCCAAGGCGGGGGTGCGGGAGGGGCATTTTTCGGAGGTGGGGACGGAAAGAGGTGGAAGTGGGATGATGGGGCCGTGCGTCACGGCACTTGGCTACATTAGGAGGGAGGGGTGGGCCAATAGCCAAACGGTCCCGGCGGGGTGATTTTCCGGAAATGTCACGTGCCTCAATACACGTGACCGGTGGTTTCCACCCTTGCTTTCCTGGGCGCCAGTTCCGGCCGCCGAGTCGGACTGTTGAACTCTCTAGGACCAGAACTCTCCCCTGCTCCTTTCAGATCTTTTCCGCTTGTCTCTGCGGCTCCAAATGCCTGTTTGTGTCAAGGCATCGCATAGCTTTACACTGATCCCCCACGTCCCCCACGCACTCCCCCAATGTCCTCCAATTTTCCCCACAAACTGTGAGTTCATTCCGTCTTTCTAGAAACCAGACCTATCTGCAGTTGCAGCTATCCACGCTGCTTCCAACGGCGACGTTGTTCGTTTTGTGACCGTTCGGACGTTGAAGGACTAAACCTTTGTGAGTGCATTGCTGTACTCGTGGGTTTTCAAGTTTGGCAAACAAGATGCGAGGAATTGACTCAGAATACACTTTTCACATGAATGCCCAAAAGCAGCTGTGTCCACTAAACTTCAAGATGCGTGGGTGGTAGGTCCATTTGCCAAGAATACTCAAGTTGGCTGTCTTTTGGGCCACGGTCTATGAAGGCCGGACCGAAGTGGCCCAAGAGATGGGTCAATTTGCACCCAAGCAGAGAAATGAAGAGAGAACCTCACCAGGGAACTCAAAGAGTGGAGAGCTCCACGTTACTACCAAAGTCACCATGGGGGCTGATATGTGGCTCTCGGACCGCGTAAAGATTTTCCAAATGTAATTACACGAACTGCCTCAAGATTGCATGATACTCACTTCCTCATTCAGAAACAGGCGACAGGTGAAATGCTCACCGTATCAGTAGAATTGGAATTGGAACACTTTACTCGTGACTACATCTTCCAAAAACCAACCCACTTTTGCTGTCTATTTGACTGGGTAATATTTCTACTGCTATCTCTTAAACTACTACTTCGTAAAGCTGAACCTGTAAAGTAGAATACCACAAAAACTCTATAACTGTAACCCCGTGTGTGTCTGGACTGATTCTAGGTCGGTATTCGCTGTATGGAACACAAACACAAGATCCAAGAATAGTCTTCGATTTTCTACAGCTCTGATAAATTCAGAATTAATTTGCTCTTTCTCACCACCTCTCACACCATCCAAATGTATTATAATATGTAGTTCCCAGAACTGGAGTTTCACCCTAAATTCAATACAACGTCCCACTCTCTCACCATATCCATAAATCCATAATCTTCCCCTATTTTGCGTCTCTTCCAAATCTCATACAAGATTTGTTTGCCTCTCCAGTGATTTAATTGAGAGAATTGAGGTTCTTTCCAAAGTTCCTCGATCAGCTTTTGATCCTCTAGATCTGTAGCTTCGCTTCCACATACCAAGAGAACCCAAAATGTGGGTTTTATTTGGTCTTTTGAATTGCAAATGCTGAAAAGTTCTCTAAGACTCGCAATAACTTTCTGGACATGTGGTTTGTAGGCGATTCCTGAGGCCTGCTCTTTGATTAACCGCTTGTAATAGACCAACAACGACTCATGGAATGCTACAATTCCAAGGTGCAAGCACCGATGCATATGGTTGTTTATGATGTCCAAGTTCCAGTACTGGTCAACAGTCCATGAGATTAATTTGTCCTCGATTTCTGCACAAATTCTAGGGAAATTTCTAGGGAATACCCTCCTCTTTTCGAAGATATTCTTGTGGTTGGTCAAATGAATGATTTCGTGGAATAGGTCGAGCAATGAAGAAGGAAGTCCAAAGATGCTGTAAATGGACTCGACTTCCACTATAGTAGTGAAATATGGCCTGGGAATGAATCTTTCTGTTTTCTTCCGTTTAGTAGGTGTTTGTTGAATATAGTCATCATTCTGTGATACTTCCCGCTTGTTGAAGCTAATAGTAAATGACATAGGGGTATACTCATTACCTTCCCGCAGATTGTCCACTCTATTTGAAATTAGAAGGTTTTTAATAGTAGGTTTAATCTGTACTGCTCTTTTATTGCCATCCTCATCTCCTTCTTCATCCTCCTCATCATCAATTTCTTCGTCTTCAGTACCGATTTTGCTTCCAACTAGATCGTAATTCTCGTTTAAATCTCTATAGTTGATTTTTTCATCAAATTCACTGATCGAGTAGTTGAACAAATTCACCGCCTGTGTACTTTCGTAAAACATGTACTTCACTTTGAATATGTGAATTAGGAGTCTTCTGAAATGTGTTATTCTTGCATTCTTATACTTGTTTTTCACAATGTAGTCTCCAATAGCATAGATCAAATTGAAATTTTCGAAAACACTGAACAAATTATCTAGTTCGATCTGAAGTATAAGTGTAAAAATAAGCAAGTCTTCGTATTCTAATAGAGAATCCTCGCGAAGATTTTTCTCTAGTTCTATGCTGTTGTTGTCGTATTCATCCAAATGGTAGTTGATTATCGTGATAGCCAATTTTCGGAGTTCAACGGCGGTTTTAAGCTCTGTGTCCATTTTCAAATCCACACTATCGCCTGATCTTTGCTTGGCAGCCTTGGAAACTCCAAGCAGCGCAATTCCTAAGACCAAATACACCATTGCCAACTTAAGGTTCGTGAAGAGTTCCTCAAAATTGAAGGGACGTTTTGGGTCTTGACTCAAGTGGATATTGTTCTTATTCCACGACGTAAATTCGCAGCATATGAAGTCACACATGATGCCCTTGACGTAGGGAAGTATCAAGGTGTTGATATACTCGTGTCCCCAGGTAACTCTGTTGAAGGAAAACGAGGAGGATGTGAAGTTTCGTGATAACTCCTTAAAAGCCGTCTTAAGCCAGAGATCGGAGTTTTTGTCAGAGTAGAAGAGTCTATTTGTGATGCGAATATCAGCCATCCAGTCGTCGTCGCTGTCGAGATTGGGAAAGAACTTGGGGTAAAGAATGTGTAAGATATTTTGCTCTGTGAATTCGTAAGCTGTGCCCTTGATTGCCACAATCGTGAGCTTGGCGTGTTCCATGAGCGCATAGTGTACTAGTGAGTTGTTGGATTTGGAAAATATCGACTGGCTGTTGTAGTTCTGTGAAGGAGATGGGGGGATGGAGTCATCTTGCGACTCTGATTTGATGTCTGGTGTAGTATCCACCGAGTTCTGGCTCCGGAGCTGCCGATTATTGGGTATAGAATGTGACACATCCCTTTTTGGGACCACTGGGGGTATTACCTTGGGAGTTTTCAGGCTATACACGGAAAACGGGCCCACTCTGCCGTATTTCTTGTGGCTGACTAGCGAGTCTAGTTGGTCGAGCTTAAGACTTAATTCTCGGTAGGTGTCGTACATCATGGACGGAGGAAAGGTGAAAAGTTCGATGTTACGCCTCTGTGCATCCGTTTTAACCTCTTCCCCATCCATACTCACCAAGGATCCGTCCTTTGACGACAAGACTAATGGTGGAGCCCATGCGAGTTTGATGTCAAAACCAGCACATTCCAAGCCCGCTTTGTTACATCTTTGACACCGAGGCTTCTGGAGATCACATTTGACCTTTCGGGCCCGGCAGGTCCAGCAGCCATCGAAGTTTCTTCGCCTTGACATGGTCTGGGGTAGTTTTAGGAATGAGATGGAAAGTTGGTTATGCAGGAAAGTGAAGTAATTATAATTATTCTGTACACGACCTGTCTAGCCAGGTATGACAGGTCGTAGGGCAGGATAGAAAGGAGATGGCAATGTAGCCAAGGGGTCGGGAGGTGCTGCTCTGGTCTCACTGTTCATTTTGGCCCGAGAATTTCTTGCTAATTGCGCCGTTCCTGTTTGTAGAAGCCTCTTTCTCATTTTCTTTCATAATGAGACCCTGATATTTGGAAGTTGGTTGAATATTCGGCTACAGAGTCTGGAAATTGTCAATACATGTCTCAAATTGCTTGAATGCGCTCCGAATGATCTGGGGAATATTGGAATTGCTTCTTTGTCTTTGTCAATTGCAAAGTCACGGCCTTTTGGTTTCAGGGTCCTTCCTACAGATAACAATAGATCAAGACGGCATCCGTCCAATTCGCTACAATTGCTTGGCAGCTTTCAAGGTATTGTGCTGGATTAGGGTGACTAACAACTGGAAAAGCCTATAACATACAATGATCCTGCATTTTCTCGGATTCTAGGCGGAAACTATTAGCTAGTGTGACAACTGGTGCTGAATATAGTATTCAAATGGCCAGTAAATGATTTCTCGTGCAAGAACATCTCTTACACCATCGAATATCAACGACATGGCTCTACAATGCCATCTCGCTTAAAATCCAAAATAGGGTAAAAAGTTCAAACGACTTTTGTGTGGAGAACTGGCAAACAACAACCTATGGGATAAAAATGGTAACAATTATCTTTTACGATAATAGACGAACTACACCGCCTCATGGCAGGAAATGTGCTTCGAGTTCCTAATCGAGTGTCTAGAAGACTTTGAACCCTTTGAATTGCATTGAGTTCTTCGCATAATACCTTTATACCACCAAAATGGCTATCTGGCCAGAACTCAGGTATAATAATTCTTGAGAAGTCACAATACGAAGAGCAATCTCTAGCCATTCTGATCCACAAGGTCAACCACAAATCCAGCCAACTTTCAGCCAATCCCAATATCACAATCTCAAAACTAACTCAAGCTCACACTCAATTAAACCTTAAACTCAAGCCTCAAGCTTAACGCCCAAAATCTACCACAAGCCTCTACACTTTATGCCCTTTCTTCTGGCCTATTGTACTCCAGTTCTACAGGATCTTTTTTTATCGCAAGTTCAAACACGGAATACAGTGTCATTCACAGTGTCCTTTCGGTCCTGGCTCTGTAAAAGCCCACTTTAATGTGCAACAATACCAAAACAAGCTCTACAACGTATCCACAAACACATCCAACTTGTATCTAACCTGCAAACACACGCTGGCTTTGAAATGCAACCAGTTGCATTATTTTTAATCGTCTTGCTTCAACTGATGGAAGAATATCAACGCTCACGCACCTATATTATATGTCTCCGTCATTGCGCAAGTGCAAGTTGGCCTACTATTGTGCATTCTCGTCCCATTTCCGTACTAACATGTAAGTTTACCCAGTTCCAGATGTCTGTATTTCTAGAGTTTGTGCTTACGTATGCACGATACGGACATTTGTCGGAATTGACACAGTATGAATATTTGGTTGACTGATCCATCGAACTACGCCTGTCGTATATTTGTGCCATTTTTATTCTGCCTCAGATACATGTCAATTCGAGATTATTCTTTGTCTTGACATGCCAGTTACGACTCTTTGCAGAGATGATAATGCGTTGTTGAAAGTCGCTGGAAATTCTTTGGAAATGTCTCTACTCGATGTCGTTCTACAAGTTGACATATTTCCGAAAATTATGAGAGTGCAAGAAAAGCACATGGATTGTGGTTCTTGTAATGTTGTGACTTGTGAGCGGCTCCAGAAGGGCAGAATTCATAGTAGTGCTCTACTTGCCGAAATAACGCCGAAATTCCCCACACAGTCGGAAGACCTAGCTATTCGTGTCCTGCACACAGTTCAGAACTCCAATGTCTTGTTAACTCTATCAACAAGGAATCTGCTTTCCTACCCTCCAGGCTCTTGAGCTTCATTGGGCACTCCAGACATCTACCATTGGAAACACCATCCCAAAATCTTCAGATTCCCTTTTTTCCCTCTTTTCCCTTCCCAGATCTCATAATTTCAATCCATCTCCACGATGGATATGCCTCGACCAGTAACGGTGGAGATTTCCAATGAAGTGGATCATTCTATTAGCAAAATCCTTCCTCATGACAAGATATACTCATTTCAGGTCGGAAATCGTCTTTTCCGAATCAGTGGCTTGTCTCTTTCGTCCGATGGACCGTCCTATTTTACCAAGTTCTTCAGTGAAGAGAGAAACAGTGACAAGGTGCTTTTCCTAGACAGAAACCCTGACATCTTTGAGTTTATTTACAGCCATCTTCAGGGATATCCTCTAGAGCTCCAAAATGACTACGATTTTGTCCACTTGTGGCTGGATCTGCTCTACTTCGGACTCCAGAAGTTGCAAAAACAACTCATCAGTGACAACGTTTTCGCCAACGTCGGGAACAGATCCTTCAAAATCGCAAGAAGTCTCTTTATTAACACAGGAAACTATCCCAATTACTTCACCGTGGTGTATGACGGCCTCTTTCACAAGGACATCGATGTTATCGTTCTAAAGGGCATTATGAGGCCACCTCCTCTTAGACCAGCAACGGTTTCCCGGTGTCCTGATCTTTTTGCTGACTTGTTATCACTATTGAGAGGAAATTCCAGTGTGATCAGGAATGACAAGCACCGCCGCTTATTGGTTCAGGAATGTAAATACTATCGGTTTATGGAGTTGGAACAGCGCATAATCAAGCACAAAATTCTAAACAATCCATTCAGCCCACAGAGACAAGAAATAGTCTTGGACATTTTTGACATGCAACCTAAGGGTCTCATTAACGAATCTCCTCCTGACAAATTAAAGGAAGTTCCAATATTATACCAGAGACCATATTTGGCCATAGAACAGCCCAGAACCCTCATTTTCCAATTGGACACCACATTAAGTCCAGAGCTAATTGGATATTCAGAGGTACGGCTTATTCTTAACAAGAATTCTTATGCTCCAACTATCAACATTAGTCACAAAATTGCTGCAAGGATGCTTCATGTTTTCCAAGAATTTAGCGACGAATTTGTCAAGGATAATCTGACCACTACACCCAATATAATCTTCCTGATCGGTGTTTCTGGGTGTAAATCAATAATTAACGGTCGTGAAATGAAAGAACTGTGGATAAATGATATAATAGGACTCGAAAAACCTAATGAGCCACCATTGAAGAAGCGAAAAGAAATTACTGGCGAAGTAATCGAGTTTAAAATTACTAAGTCATTGTGGAGAATGGTGATGAGAGGAAAGATGTCCCGTTTGCATGCTGTGGCCCTAGAAGGGTATAGCGATCAAGGTCAATTCTTACATAAGAATCTAGAATTTCTTTAATGACTTAATGTGCTATAGAATTACGGGCAGATCTACTTCCAGATGGATCGCTGTCGATGTACTCAGTGTTGGCATAGTAGTAGTCATGCACCACGACTTTGAATTCATCAGTTTCGGGATTGTAAGACTCAACTTCGAAACCTGACAAGTCTTTCACCACAATGTCAGCACCAGCCTTACGGACCTTTTCAGGATCATAGGTTGAGCAAATTCCCACAATAAAAGCACCAGCTGCACGTCCAGCTGCAATACCGGCAGGTGCATCTTCAAAAACTACGACCTTCTTATGTGGTGCTTCGTAGCCCAAATGTTCACGGGCAGAAAGGTATCCTTGGGGGTGTGGTTTGCCCTTCGAGACCTTTTCTGCCGTAATAAAGCAGTCAGGTCTGTCAATTGTCAACAACTTCAACCACTTCGAGGCTAATGGAAGAGTTCCAGAAGTGATAATCGCCCATCTTTGATGCTTATTCTTGGTCTGGGTCCTTGAAAGCTCATCGAAACGCTTGACCAACTCGACGGCGCCAGGAATTGGTTTAGCGTATTGGCCGAAAGAGTCTGGAATTGATCCTTCCCATTCAGTCACCTGCTTTTCATCGGCATCTTCGGGAGACCACTTTGCTATAACATCAAATGTTCTGCACCCGTGTGAAGTCTTGATAATCTCTTCGGGATCCACATGAGGTCTGGTTTCGCCAAAGTCTCTCCAGAACTCAGAAATGGCCCCGGTAGAATTAACTAACGTGCCGTCACAGTCAAATAACGCTGCATGTATATAGAATATGGCTGGGTGGTTTTGAGATGTCATAATTGGGTCCAACAAGGAATTGAACGATCGACTATTCCTGCTTTTATATAATTACCATTGGGACATGTTCAATTGCTTACTGATCTATTTGGAAATAAACTAGTTGCTTGCTCCGTTTCTAGAATCTACTGAAACTAGGTGTTCGGACTAGCTGGAAAGGGCTTCGGATTAGCGGACGGGAATTAAGGGCCAGGGTTCAGGGTAAGTACCGAAGCATCCTTGTTTTTGCATCAGGACCACTGAATCCCGTTCCGATTTGAGCATGATATAGGATGCCGAGGTCTTAGTAAGGTACGGCTGAGCCTAAGTTAGTGATGTTAGGAATTGCCGGATGCACAGAGTAGCCTAAGTTAGTAGCCAAGGGGACTAGGACTAGTGGTTATATAATCCATGTGAAAAGTACTAGAGTTGGGGCTTAGGCTCTTGATCTTTACTTGTGCTTACTTTTTATACAAGAGAAAACATGGAACAAAGTTGATTGTATTTCGAGTCTGAAAGAAATTCTAGAAAGGTCTTGTGTAAAGGACTTATGTGTAGAGAAACTAAGACTAACTTCAAAGGGGAATTGTAGACATTGACGGGTGACCACGTCTGCTTCTTAAAGGACCGTGTTATGCAATTTCTAGAAATTGCTGAAATTCCAAAAATCTTGTAAATATCCAGAATATGCTGTTGAAAGAGAAGCGAATCGATATTTAGGAAATGCTCGATCCTACCGGTTTCTGGCCATCCCTGGTCCTGCCCTCTTCGTTCGTAACGTGAAATAGCAATCACAAGTAGTCACCATTTGATCCCCTTTTAGCCAAGTGCTACATGCCAACCATTAATACAAACTGCAATTGGTCCAAATCCTGCTGATGGTGCACAAGAACACTGTTTCTTTTGGACTCCAGCCAACTAATTAAGTTTGACCAGTTCGTAATTTTGGATCTATGAGTTGACCTTAGTCATCGTAGTACCCCGCCATCATTTATTCCTTTACCCAATAAAATAACCAGCAGGAAACAGCAGAAAAATATTAGCCTGGAGATAGGACTGAAAAGGGCATAATTGCGTCGCCCCTCAATCTGGGCCCGACAGAATGGGGAAGTGCCTACTTGGAAAGAGTTACTGATGCACTGGGTTTGTCCACTGGGCTTGTCTTCTAGTCATGTTTCAGGAGAGCGAAGCCCGACAATCCATAGCACCTCCATTGCATGATTTCAATGCCTACCCCTATTGAAGGAACAAGCATTGAAACAGTAGATAATTACGTGTTCAACATGCCCAATCCAGAATTGTGTCTACTTTGTGTGGACTGTGTGGATTTTCTTTCTTTCCAACTATAGTCCCAGCACAACATGGTCTATGTCCACCCACCCTTGTCAAAAGGACTATAGTACCGCATAGTCCTATAGTTTCTATTGAGTGGTGTCAGTTGTGCGTCAATGCCTATGTTCCTGAGCCTCTTCTTCCTATTATGCAATTGTTTTGCTTATTCTATGTACTATATTTATGGTGCCGGAGAACAATTCTACTGTAGCGGTGCTATTGCTGAGACCATGCGTTGTTCTGCCAGTTGGCTTCGTTTGTAGTTTCTTGCTTGTACGGGATGTCTGGCACATTGTCGCCAGATAACCCGCATGCACTTTGTTTGGTTGCTGTTACTGATGTTCTTTGTGCATCCTTCCATGTACGGTGGTAGGGAATGGAAGAAAATTGCATTGTTCTCTTCAAAAAAGCTTTTGGAGCCAATTGTCTTACCAGTCTCGCAGAGTTCCGCGTGTACTCCGTGGAATGGATGAATATGCCCCGTTTGGGCAGTCGCCCAATTGTCAACGATCGGCATCTTGTTCAATTAGCGAATGTGAGTGTGGGGCTCATCCAGTAAAATGTATGATTGCTCTATTATTTATTATGCTTTCCTATGAAAATATCTATCAGATGAACTTAAACCCGAACCAACCTCCATCCCCCGTACAAGAATCTTGCCACGTAGCTGCCCACCGTCCCGCAGAAGCAGACACACGCAAGGAACACCACTAGGTTGTCGAAGGACGCACGGCTCCGGTCGTTGGTGATGGCACCTCCGATGGGAATACCCACCAAGTCACCGAACGACAAAGCGAAGAAGGCCGTTCCAATGCCCCGGCCAATGTCTTCGACACGGAACACCTGGCCAATGGCGGCGGGGGCCAAAGACAAGATGGAACCGGACGAAAAGCCAAACCACGCCGAAAAGATATATAAACCCGTAAGAGTGTGGGCCAAGGGCCGGTTGGCCCACACGCAGAAGTACGCCAAGGTGGACATGGTGCTGATGCAGCAGATCATGTTCATGCGGCCGTACTTGTCAGCTAGAAGCGAAGGAATGAAACGGCCCGGAATGGAGCACGAGTTGAACACCACCTGGAGCAAGTAGGCTTTGTCCGACAGAATTCCAAAGGTGGTAGCGTAGGAAGGAAGGAACGTGAGGGCAAGCTGGAAGGCTATTCCGTTGCCGAGCAACGCTAAAACCAAGCAGCAGTAGGTCTTGTTCTTGAACACTTTAAAGCTGATGGACTTGAGGATCTGTGCCACAATGTGCTCGTTGGACTCTTCCTGGCTGCGAAATTCCTTGTGGCGGTCCTGGATCAAGGCAAAGCCCGTGGCTAAGAGGGCCAAGCAGATGAAACCACCGATACGGACCGACCAGCCAAACCCGATCTTGGGAATCAAGGACCGGAACATGATAGGAAACACCACACCGCCTAAGGCACTGCCTATGTAGGCAACCCCGGTGGCAAATGCTCTTCTGCGAAAGAAATAGTGGGTCAAAACGCTGACAAAGGGCCCGAAGGTGAAGGCCACGCCGAAACCGGTGACCAAGCCGTAGGAGAGAATGAACTGGTAGGTTTGGTGGGATACAGACATGCACATGATACCAAGAACGAGGAATATGGATCCGAAGAAAACGGGGATTTTGCACCCAATGTGGTCGAACACCGGGCCCAGGATCAACGTCATTCCGAACGAGAAGAAGTTGTTGACGGAGAAGATCCATCCTACTGTCAGGAGAGGCACGTCCGAGAGCATTTCCGAAACGTGGTTCTCGAGAACTCCGGCAGAGTTGCAGAAGGCCAACACTCCTGTGAGACCGAGAAACGAGCCCAAAAGTACTGTGTTGGCCTTCATTCCACCTTCGGGAAAGCGATCGGGGTCGTCGAGGAGTGGAATGTCGGAGGAGTCTTTGACCTGGAGCAGACTAGATTTGTGCTCATCGCTAGGACCAGACTTCTCTGCAGCACTAGCAATGTCATGGGAATCGTGGAAGTCGTGTGAGTCATTAGAGTCTTTGGAGTCCTTGGAGCCATTGGAATCGCTGGAGCCGTGGAAAGTCAAAGACGCGTCGTTGCACGTCGCTTTCGCTTCAGTATTGGCCGGCTCACCATGGTTGGAGCTTTCTACTGGCGAAGAGGAGTCGCGGACCTCAGACTTTTCACTGGCCGATGCATTGGCAATTGGGGCCAGTTTGGCGCTGCTGTGAGTGGACTTGAAAGAGGCCGAGGAAGAAAGTGACGCGACTGGCGCCACTGATGGGCCAGTTGCTGCTGGAGTCTGATCTTGGTGGTTCATATCGTCAGACAAGCCCGATCCTGGCACTTATATAATAGTGCCATACCGGCAATGCGCATTCGGAAAGGACACGGAATTTTTAGACCCAGAGTGAGGACAGAGTCACCGGACCGGCAAGAGTTGGCGATGGAATCAAGGGGGAGGGACTGGAACCCTCCGCTTCTCAGGGTATGGCGCAAAACACCACTGTGGAGTCCATTGGTGTGGCACACGGGGAGGGGAACCCGACCCCTATACGCCTTTTCCAGGCTGTTTCTGCCTAGGATCTGGGGTATTTTGACCTGGGTCGAAAATGGAGAAAACGAGCGGCGTCGTCCTGAAACAGAAATTCGGCGAAGACCGTGATGACATGGACGGCTTGGGTTTGTGCGAGATGAACGGCACAAGCAATGTCTTGGAAAACCCATACTTCAATAGTGAATCTGGGGCCGCGCTATACTCGACCGACAGCGTACAGGCGGGATCTGCTACTGGATTGGGAATGCAGTCTGGGACATTTGCCGGATTAGCGTCGCTGGGCCAAGGCCTGCTGCGCAGATACCCGTGATTACCCAAGTGGGATGGTTGCAACCGTTGAAACCGTTGCAGGAAGTGGTGCATCATCAAAAGGAGCCTGGCTATTTTTGGAGGGTGCCACGATGAGGGAGGAAGATATACGGAAACTGCATCGGTTTCTCGTTCCGTGAGCCCACTGGTGGGTCCTACAAGGCCATGCGATGTTCCGTATTTTTCTTTCATATCAACTGTACATAGGGCATTTTTTCAATTATTCTCATATCAATTATACATAGGTTCTCTATTACAAACCAACCAGTGGATCGTTCTTGAAGTCTAACACTCTAAAGTCTAATCGCATGCAATTCTCTGTCTCCATCTACCCCACGAGCCCGTTATGCCCACGGCTGGCATCATAATTTCTGATAGGGCTAGTGCTTGCCGATGGTGGGTATGTGGGCTCTCCAAGAGTGGAAATGCTGTGCTCTTCGTCCTCCTTGGTGAAATCCTGCTCGTACGTGGTTCTTTCGAACTCTTCGGAGTGTCTAAGACGATAGTGCTTGACAGCCGATGGGAACAAATCCATGGACCACATCACCAACAAGAGCCCATAGAAGAACGAGATGGTCCACTCGAATGTGGCGGACATGGTGTCGTCGTTGCGGTGCATGTAGAGGCCGAAGCAGATGGCAAAGGCCAAGGCACACGCCAACCAGAAGCACTTGCAGAAGAACGACACCATGTAGATGTTGGCCCAACGGCTGGAGCCGAAAATGACCTTTTCGTGGGTGGGACTGAGGCGGTGGGGATAGTTGCCAAAAATGAAGGAGTTCATGAAGTTGAACACACAGGTGAGGAAGGCGAATGCAATGAAAATGCCCACCATGGGGATGTGGACGTGGTGGTAGTCCTTGGTGTTGAAGATGGACACGAAAAGAATGCCCAACTGAGCAATCACAGCACAGACTATGCTACAGATGGCAAACACCGGCTGCTTTTTGGACACGTAGGGCTGCAACTTGCTGTGGGTGCGGAGGTAGAACTCCATGATAAGGGTGCCCACGAAGAAGATGGCCTGGAAGCCGGTGCATGAGATGAACAACGGCTGGAGATTGGTGGCCGCGATGTCGGAGATGTAGGCGAGTTTCTGCAGCGGTGGCATGAACGAGTAGACCGGCCGGCCCTGGCGAGCCCACGCGGACAACATGGCGATGAGCATGCCCCACCACACCACGAGGGCGACGAGCGGGATGACGTAGTAGTGGAGCTTCTTGAACCGGAGGAGCTTATGAACCATGATGGAGACAGAGGGATGAAAAACAACACTGGCCAGCAAAATAGCAAAACAACAAACTTATAGGAAGGCAATGGCACAGCCGCTGGCGGATTGTGTCAATAACAACTATGGGGCTCAGAGGTCACTTGATACAATGCCTATTTCATTCACTGCGGGAGGCGATGGGATTTGCACGATTTCCACCAGCGAAAGAGTCCGGAGGCACAGGAAGAGACAGGCCACAACAACGTCAGCCGAGAAGCGCAGATCCAGCCGAGAGGTGAGGCTAAACGGGGCTACGCAAGGGGTCCATATATAAGCTGGCTGGCTCGGTGTTCCAGATATGTGGAAGCAACTTTGACAGTATATGGGCCAAGATCCGAGGGCGTAGCCGGGGAACGGAGCAAGCGGTTGTAGCGCGGGCGCGGCCGGGGGCGGAAGGGCCGGGAAAAACGCGGCCCTGGGCCAAGAGGAAGGGCTGTTTCGAGTGGTGGGGCTGGTGAGGCTGTGGGAGGGCTGTGGGGGGCAGGACGGGCCGGGGGTGCTGGTGAGTAGAGAGCCCGGTAGTCATGGGTCACGTGACTCAGGCACGACGCAGGGTGACGTCGGCGGGGCGCCCGGAGGCGCGGGCGAGCAGCAGCGTGACCGCGGGTCACGTGACCGAACCTCACGTCACGTGCCGCGCATTGTCGCCCCAGCACCATCGCCCAGCCAACGCGTCGCAGTGCATCAGGCCACACGGCCTGTTGACTACGTTACAATAATAGGGCTCCGGTCGGGCACTGAACCGCACCGCAACTCAGTTCCGCATGGTTTCAAAGGCAGCACCGAGCAGAATAATGCACCGGGTGCAGCACTTGTTTCGCCGGTGAGCTGGGGCTCCGCACGAGACCCGCAATTTGCCGGTGCGTTTTTCTTTGCCTCTGCTGCTGCTGCTGTGCATGGATGCACAGATGCATTGCGTTTTTGGGTTTCGTTTACGTTTACGTTTACGCACAATGTACGACCGCTGAATGGCTGCAGTAGCAGCACAGCAGCAGGAGGGAAAGAATATTGTCGTGGTGCAGGCCGCAGCAACGCACGGGTCGGGAGATGGGATCGAACGCACTCGATGGATTGGGTGGATTGGGTGGAATGGGCGCATTGGGCGAGGTGCAAACGGACAGTTGCTGCGTTTGGCCAGTTGGCATGTAGGCAAAGAGGCATATTGGCATATTGGCAAGTAGACAAGTAGACATGTTGGTATTGGCATGTGGGCATATTGGCTGACGAGCAGGCAGGTGGACAGTGGCGGACGCGCTTTGTCATCAGGCAAGGCAAGGCAAGGCAAGGCAAGACAGCACAGCAACGGTGCTGGCACTGGGCTATGGATGCCAGTATAGCCTTCAAGGCCGTTGGCGTTGGCGTTGGCGTTGGCGTTAGGCTGGGCCTGGGCCCCCGACAGTTTGCAGTCATGACCGCATGGTCCGTGCGTTGGCTACATCCAGCCAGCAGCAGCAGCTGCTGCTGCGAGCTGCACCCTAAGCCTAAAGGCTCTGTCTGCCTGTGGGGGCAAGGACCATGACCGCAGGAGTCACGGAAAATTTCCTGAAGCGAAGCGCACTGCCAGTGTCTGCGTCTGCTGCAGTGTGTGTAGTGCGGTAGAGCGGGCACAACGCAGTGCCGGCCCAGCCATAATGCAGAGGAGGCACGTCCGGCAAAGAGGGCCAGCACTACAACAACCACTATAACCACTACAAGAGGATGGCAATAGCGACAACAAGGCCTCAGCACAACAAGGCCAAAAGGACACAACAAGGCCAATAGCGCACAACAAGGACCATGGCGCTCAATAGGGGCCATGGGCAACGGCACAGAAATAGATTGGGGGACACTCGTTTCAAACGGATTCAAACGGATTCGGAACCCACAAGCAATTGCCCTTGCCCTTGCCCTCCCCCCTCCTCTCTCCTCCTCCTCCTCGCCTTGCCACCCACCCAGGCTTCCTTCTCTGGCGCCAGTGACAAAATTTTATTGTGCTGCTGCAGAGGGGGATTGTTCTGGCGAGAGTGCCTTCGGGGTGGGTAATAATAAAGTTTATAGTGGGTGTGCGCCCTTTGCAGGAACCATAAAAAAGGAAGCAGCCAAAGCCGCCAACCATAACCAGACATTGTAGGAGTTTCATTTTGCATCGGCCACCACTTCCGTTTCAGGCAGGCGGCCGCGGCGGCGGCACCTGCGGCAGCACCCCAGGTGGCGGCGGCCGGGGGAAACCGTCGCGGGCACCGGCCGCAGCCACCGAGGCGCCGGGCGCCGGCTGGGATCACGCGCGGCCATGGCCACGGTACATTCCTCCTCCTCACGGGCATCGCCTCAGCAACAGGCCCACCAACCCATTTGGCACAATTTGCGAGGCATGAAATTACCGTTACCTGGTCCCAGACTATGCGTAACAATACCCGGCGTTTGTCCCTAAAAAATATCGCACCGCACATAATTTTGTACCTGGTACATATTTTCATGCGGCCACAAAGCCAACAATTCCCACCCAGCAGAACAATCTGGCTCAACCTGCAAACCAGGGCGATCCCCAAAAAACTTACCACTTGGGCATTATTATTTTGTGCACCCAGGCATAATATGTAAACCTTACCTAACATGTAATTAATAAAAGAAATCCTCACTTTAGACGCACATAATTTTATCATCACTAACGATTCAGCTGATTGTAAGGGTGATTAAGCGTTGCAAAATCCATATCGCTATATATATCTTCTTTCTCCCGCCTAACCATGGCCATCCCACCCCCTCCACATTCACCCTCTCCTTCCTGTCTCCATGAGTGAAGACATCTCCGCCTACATCAAGGTGGTCTGGGTCATATTATCGGCCGCTTCGCCCTCCCCCTCCAAGACCACCTTGCGCAAGTTCCATGACTTCAGCAACAAGTACCGCCAATTCATCAACCACCTCATCTACAACTCCCAATTGACCTCCACCAACATCGTCATCTCGCTCTACTACCTCTACAAGTACCACCACCACAACCAGGTGCTTCTGTTTGGCTACAACGACTCAGTCCTTGGCGAGGACAACGACTCCATGAACGTGTACCTCGTGATGATGTCGCTCATCTTGTCAAACAAGCTGTTTGACGACCAGAGCTACACCCTCAAGACGTGGCTCAACATCATCAACAACACCCTCAGCGACGAGCGGGCCGACCTTGTTCGCGTCGACCTCGCGGTGTTGAACTCCATGGAGAACCACTTCCTCCTGTGCTTGGACTACAAGTTGCTGTTCAACAACGCCTACAATGACAAGCAGTTCTGGGCCATTCTTGCCGGCTCCCCCGTGTTCAAGTTGCCTGCCACATTGTTGGCCAAATACAAGCGCCTCGTGAACACAAACGCCTCCACCCTCGAGCTCGCCCACTCCACCGGCTCTCCTCAACACTGCAGCCCCATGTCCAGCCCCGGAGTTACCCCAGCATACACCTGTTCGTCACCCAACCATGGCTACTGCACGCCTCCAAACATTTCCAGCATCAAGTCTCCACTCACCGCTTGCACTCTGGGCAAGTTGACTTCGGTGGGCTACTCGCCTCTCACGCCATTGACACCCTACCACAGCGACTACAACTACAAGCGCAGACACATCAATGCCTTGCAGCACCAGGCCATAGTCAATAGCTCGGCCCACGCCATGCCCCAAGCCTCGTACTTGGTGCACAAGTACCCCAGCAAACCGGTGGTACATGTCATGCCGCAGCAACCGCAATTTGTGTTTTCCCAGCCCATGGCGGCGCCTATGGCGTACCCCCAGCACGATGGAATGGCCATGAACCAGATGAAGCAGTTCAATCCCTATTACTCTGCTCTGGTGGGCAACCCATGGTGAAGGCTGAGAAGACTCACGACTACGACAACACCACCATCAACGACCACCACGACTACGACCCGCGCCCGGGCACCCAACCCCACATTGTGCATTAACGAACTTTATGATCTTGTATATTACTGGTGACGCCAAGCACCCACACACAACTCACTACTTGGCTGGAAGGAAGAAATAAATAAATGACTAGAGCATCATTCTCTATGATGGTATAATTATTGCGTAGCCCGCGTCCTGCACCGAGCCCCCGCCATCTGAAACATTCAAGATTTGCAATCGGTCGTGCGCGCCACAATCCACCTGCCAGACGCACTGGCCGCAAACACCGGAGGTGCATGCTCTGCTTCTGTTTCCGGCTCCGGCCCCCTACACAGGAGCGTCAATCGGGGCGTCCTTGCGCAATATCGAGATTACTTTTAGGCTGCATGCCGGCGCATAAGCCCAGCCTGGCGTCCTCCTTTTCGCACAAGCCCAACTCCCAAACCGGACTCAATGTGAAATTGCTGTACTCCATTTTTAACCTCAGTCCTGCGGCCCGTTCGTAATTGCACTTGTTCGTATGCACAGGCAGGCAGCTGAGGGATCTGGGGAAGATGGAGGACTGAGTGTCTTGTGCGTGTGCGTCTTGTGTCTGGGTGTGTCTTGAGTCTGTATGTGTCTTGAGTCTTGAGGTCTGGAGTCTAGAGTCTAGAGTCTGCATCTCTCGTGTCCGTCCCTGTGATCTCTCTCTGGTGCGTCTCTCTGTGTGTCTGCGTCTCTGTGTGTCTGCGTCTCTGCGTCTCTGCGTCGCTGTGTGTCTCCATGTCAAGGAGCTGCGATGCCAACGGACGCACTGCACCTGCCGCATCACTGACCCACTGCACGCTGTACCTCTAACGCAGCGGTTCGTCCGGACGCTGCAGCCCACGCCATGACCCCCACGCAGCCCGTACTCGTACCGCTGTAGCCTGGTGCCTGTAGCCAGTAGTAACTTTGTCGCGTCTAGCTTATCGCCCTTAGATTGTCGGTTTGGGCCTTATGGGTATCGGCCCTGGCCTCCTGCCCTGGCCAAATGCTGCCAGCAAGGGAATTCTCATAATCAAGGTCGTCAGTCTATGGCGAGCATTTCGGCGGAACATTCCGAATTGGTGTGTGTCGGACAGTCCCGCAGAATGATGTCTGCGTCAGGTGTTGGCGGAAGTAGTGCTGGATCTAGCTCGGCACCACAACCTGCAAACGACACCTGCGGGTGCAACCTGCAAAGGTTACTGCGACCACAGCAGGCAGATTTCTTTTTTTTCTGGGAGGGAGGGAATTTTCTGAAACAATGTGAGGAAATGTGAGGTGCAAAAGAGCTGCAGTTGCAACGGCCTTGTTCCTGGTGATAATGTGGGATTGTATTGGGTGGGCTGGGGCACTGGGCAGCAGCCATGGTAGGAGGCGCGGAATGGCGGTTCGGGAATATTGGGGGATTCTGAAGTGAGGCAGGCCGGCTAGGTGGAATTGGGGGAGATGAGAGGAGTGGAGTGGGGGCAGCTTGTACAGTGGCAGATAGAGTTTGTTGGTGCATGGTGCGCAGCAGCAGCAGTAGCAGCTTGGCCAGCGAGTGAAGACTGGAGCCAGTGGCTAGTGCAGCAACAGGTGCAGCGAGCGCTGCAGCATGCATGCTCCTACAGAGGTGCACACCCAAAATGTGTGTGTGCAGCAGGACCAGGGCGTGCAGTATGCAGCATGAAAGTGCCTATCCAGGAGGAGGTTGACGCACCAAGCGCCCCAACGGTCATGGGGACCGAACCAGCACGAGGATGGTGCTTGCACCCAAGCGTGGCCAATTTCTACAAAAGAGTCAACACGGAAATGAGCCTCCTGCATATTCCGCTTCTGTGACCCTGGCCCTGGCCCTGGCCCGGTGTGGGTGCGGTTCGTAAGGTGCGCTAACCCCCAGGTTAGTTGTGCCATATTCTTTCCGTTTAACAGCCATGCAGCAGGTTGCGTTCCCTAGAAAAATATCTGTATTCTCGAACCTGGGCGAAATCTTATATCTGAGGGTTGGCCAAGGCTAACATGCAAATGCCCCATTCTGCAAAAACAATAGTGCGAGGGATCAGCAGGGGCGGCAATTATTATCTGCCTTTGCAGGTTACAGAAAACAGCTTCTGCCTCTGTGCGTCGATATGCGCGCAATGTGCAGGCCATATGCACCATGCATGCATCATTCCGCATCTCTCTTAACTTTATTGCCGAATGCTTTCGCCCGTTTTTTAGTCTAATACAAAGGTGGGTGCCACAAAGTGCCCTGTATGCGCAGAACGTCCCAGTTGCGAAGGAGCAACTTGCGGTTGGAAACAATCGAGACATTGGCTGGAGTCTAGGTCTGGATTTGGCGGCGGCGGCGCTGATGGCGAGGTAGACGACCGGCAACAAGTGGGCCCTTGGCGCCCTGGCTTGCCCGTGGCCCACCATGCATGTATGCCCAGAGATGGGGCCGGACCGAGTGCCTTGATTGCGTTGCCTGCAGCCTGGTGTTGTCACTTTGTCGCTGCACCATGTGCAATGTCTGCAGCCAGAGTATTTCTGGACATTTCTGGCCTGCGTTTGGTGAAATTGGCTGCAGTGGCAGAGCAGCGACGTAATGGTCCCAGCCAGGCAGGTTTGCAGGTTGGGTCCGCGGTTGCAGGTTGGCCCCATCGGCCCGTTGCACCATGCGCGCGACCAGGCTTCTGGGCCGCGCACGACCCAACATCTTAACTGATCAAACTCATCGCAATATTCACCCCAATGGCCCGTCTCTGCACCGTGTGCCTGGCTCAGCAGGCAAAGTACAAGTGTCCCCGGTGCCCTACACACTACTGCTCGCTCCCATGCTTCAAGAGCGACGCCCACACCCAGTTGCACGCGACTCCCGCGTCTCCCGCTGCCCCAGAAGCCCCTGAATCTGCCCCCGTTGCCCTTGCCCCAGGTTCCGCCATCTCCTCCTCTGTCCCAGCTGGAGCGCCTCCACACGACCCCAGCAGCACCCTGGCCCCCAGCCCCAACGCCATCTGGGCCGCCGTGGCCGAAGATGCGGTGATACGAGCCATGCTTCGGGAAGACGCATTGCAGTTTCACTTGTCGACCCTCAGCCGGATCCTCAAGGACGCCAACCTCACGAACAATAGGAGTGGCACTTCGGCAGCCGGGGGTCTTAGTACCGAGGACCGGCGCAGCATCCAGAACTTGAAGCTAAACGACTTGCGGGAAGGAGGCATCGACCACAACCGATTGGTGGAGGAGTTTATTGGCCGAGTGTTGGAGGTCCAGGCCAGAATCGAGCAGAGTGGGGGAGGCTTGTGAGGGTGAGGATGAGGATAGGATGAGGATGAGGTTGACAGGTGGGAGGAATGGGGGTGCGAGGTGCATGGCGAGGAATATGAACATGGGCTGGGGCCAGGTTAGCGAAGCACCCAGTAAGCTTTAAGCTCGGAGCATGTATGGAAACATTATTTTGTCGGGGTTAAGCGTGGCCATGACCCTCCTGGGAACTGTGGGCGCCGGCTGGCGCGAGGGCCCTGCACCTGCGCTGGCCGCTACCCAGTAGCGGTCGCAACCGCACCTGGTGGAGGGCGGTGTGTTTTGAGCATGGTAAGTATGGATAATAGACGTCTTGATAGAGCAAGGCCTGCACCCCGTGTGGATGCAGGCAGCTACATAATATCTGCAAGGTTGGACGCAAGGTTGGAGTAGACTGTGCGTTTCGCAGCCCGTTTAGGAAGGTCAGGCCACATGACTGGCCCTCGCCGTGGGCCGCATGCTGCACAGGTACAGCAATGGGTCGCCTGATCCAGCCTGCCACACCCGCCACATGCAGCGAGTAGACAAGACACTGAAGAAGACAAAGGGCGATTTGCAGGTACGCCCTTGTCGGCTGTCAGGGCCACTTCCATGCTTGTTTCAGATGGGCCGCTCGTATTTCGGCTCAGGGTGGATCAGGCAGTGCGTGGCTTGATGCAGAGCAAATGCGGAAAAGCGACGTTCCGGATATGTGCATCGCACCTGGTCCGGCGGCGTGCTGTGCAGGTCTGCCCATAACCCTGGCCTTGGCGCCGCGTGCGTGCTGTCTCCTGCCCTTTGGGGAGAGGATGGGCCGGCCCGACCTCCTTGCCTGATGCGTGCTGCACCAATAGGAGGCACCCCTGCGGCCTGAGCCTCTCGCCACGTCACGCCAGGTCCTTGGTCCATGCCAATCCCACCTGTTCTACGGAGTTATGCACCGTCTGATGCCAGATGGTTTCAGTGCCATTTATAGCCCCTCCTGCAAAGCAATATCCTACTTTTACGGCCTGCCCCAAAAATAAATCCTGCGACTTGGTGATCAAAATATTCCACTAAAATGCTCTATGTATGTTCGATGGGTCTGCTTTTCTCTTACCGAGCAGGTGTCCTGATTGATTGTGCATATGCCCAATCGATCTGTCTATTTGATCGGCCCAATTCGACCCACCACATCCGTGCATTGCAGCTGAAGAAGCAGTGACAAACCATAGAGCGATGGAGCTTTTCTCGGCAGAAAAGAACAGAAGACGTCAGAAAATTCTCTACTCTTTTACATCTCGACATTTTCTCTCTATTATCTGCTCTTCCCTGCGAGTTTTGCTCTTTGTCTTATAGAAAAAGGAGACGTCTCTCTGCATGGACGAGAGATACAATCTCTGGTAGTAATAAGAGACTTTCAATCTGGTAGTAATAAGAGACTTACAATCTGGTAGTAATAAGAGACTTACAATTTGCTAGCAACAAGGGACGTATAACCTGCTATGAACAAGAGACATATAATCCGCTATTATCAAGAGACGAATATGCTCTGCTCGCCCGGCATTGTAGAAATGTTAACAATTGAGCAATGTAATTAATACCCAACGCAGAATGGCCTTTATTCTGTTCCATCTGACGGCTATCGACTGTGATTTTTTGCAGTGTTTTTCCGACTCTATTGTTCTAAATTATTGGCATGACACCTGGAAGTGGTTCTCGGCTCGGCTGCCGACCCGAGTTCTTTGTTCCGTCCTACAGTCCATGCTACATGATCCAGTCCAAACAGCGTGGTTTCAAACCCCGTACGGCAGTTATTTTACAAGCTAGCACTGCACTGTTATAGTGAAAATGTAAACTGTTAGACTGAAAAATATGATGGAAATGATAGTGTGAAAATATTGCGCTGTCAGTATGAAAATACGGGTTCCAAAAATGGCTAGACAGGAGACATCAGCAAAAGGCTGGGTTATTGACGTTGCTGGAAGTGGATTTATTTTGCGCAGTTCTTAAGGCAGTATCAAACTTACTTGGCGCTCAAGACAATAACCTGTTGTGCACTAGTGAATACTGATACTTTTGATAAATCTGTTCCACGGGTTTCTACACTTTGACACGTCTAAGCTTCGGCCGCGCAATACTATTCGGAAGTAGTTACAGGGATTCAAAGGTATGAGCAAATTATGTAATTTTACTGATGATATTTGATTTGTTACGATTCGTTGTTTTTATTAACACGATTAGTTACTTTAGTAAATTATTATTGTTCTTTAGTAATTCGTTAGTTTCTTTAGTAATGACGGTGAGCTCATTCGAGTCTAGGCTGTAAACATTTCAGATATTGATATTGATCAATTCAATTGTCCAATATCTGTTGTCGAAGTAATTCTCTCTCCAGTTATACCTTTTGTCTTTGGCCCCGCTCTGATTCTATCAACCCTTCCAATTTTCCTAATTCTTCGATTCCAGATCTCATTTGGAGAATGTAACCTGGCTTATCTGTTTTGCACCTAAACCTAAGATTGTACATGTTCTTTCTTTTTCATCTTAGAAATGCCCCAATTTTTCATCGCTTTAAGTATGTTATCCAACTCAATTTTTAATAGAAATAGTGGCCAATTCCACGTCCATCAGACTTGAGGTCATTATTCAATCAATTCCTGCTACCTACATAATTTTCATCAGCCTGAATTAAATGATTTGGTTCGATTAGTTGCGTGGGTTCCGTTAAAATTGGTCCTCCTGATTATTATAACTATTAAACATGTATTCGAAAGTTCGACTCCTCATAAATCATATGAAAATTAGAAGGAAATAGCTTCATCCAGTGGAAGTAACTGAAATCTCCATTGTTGGGCACTTGTACTCTTCAGTAGCCAGTCCCTTCAGAGCTATTGCCCTAGTTATCAGATTTGACATCATCCAAATTGAGTCTGAGTGGATCAAATTAGATATTAAGTGTATCCAAATGGACAACCAAGTGTTCAGAATTGGTATTCAGGTACATCTAAGATGATACCCCAAGTGATACCTCGAAATCTTCAACTCTTCTAGGTCGACATCTCTTCTTCATTCATCTCCACGTATGTCTTGTCAATCTCTCTGTACTGTACATCCACGGATTCAGACGCCTGAGACCAGCACTGCACTGCCATGATACATGCCTGCTATATCAACCCCGGTCCACTGCTGTCTGTTTTCTCCGTGGAAACTCTATTACTCTATACCTTTCCACCCCAGGTGCTCTTGATCTTGCCCCTCAACGGCGTGTCAGACTTGTAGCGGAAGAGGAACCCACCCAAGTCGCCGTTCTTGTCGTTGGCGTCGATCTTTGCATTCTTGTTGTCCAACTCGGTGTGGGCTGTGGTGATGAACAACTCGTTGTCGTGCTTGCCCCCGATGGTCACACAGGTGACTCTCTGGGCCGGGACCTTGATCTTCTGCACCTCCTTGCCCGTTGCGTCGAGGTGCACCACGGTACCAGTGGAGAACACCGCGGTGTACACCTCGTCGTCCTTGGTCATAGTCATGCCATCAGGCTCGGGGCTCGAGGCTGTGGCAAACGTCGTCCGTGCGTCGTAGAACCTCCTCTTGTTAGACAAGCGGTTGGTGATGTAATCATAGTCGTACTGCCAGAGCGTGAAAGTGAGCGAGTCGGTCCACACGAGCTGCTTGCCATTGGCGGTGAACGCGAGCCCATTGGAGATGTAGGTGTCCTCAACCATGGTCTGGATGGTCAAGTCGTGGCAGTTAATGCGGTAGAGCTTTCCCTCGGGCTGGACGCCGTTGGCGGTGTAGGGAAAATCGGCCATGACACCGATCCAGAGGTGGCCCCATGGGTCCACAATGCCGTCGTTGGAGCGCAAGCGGACGCCGTTTCCGGGATAACGGAAGAAGTACGGCTCGATGGTGCTGGTGGTGAAGTCGCCGCAGGCGACTCCATACTTTCCACACACCAAGATGCGGTTGTCATTGGAAGTCAATGCTATGGCACCTACGCTTTCGGCAGGGTCTTCGAAACGGAGGATCTGGTGCTGACGTGACGCGCTGTGGGCCAATGACACGCGGTGGACCTCTCCAGCGATGATATCTACCCAGAGAAGCGTGTCGTTGGATGGGTTGTAGGTGACACCCTCGGTGAGTCTGCCGCGATATTCGGGGAGGAGGATGTCAGAAGCAGTGAGGGTGATGGGCAGGGCCGTGCCGCTGGAAGTTTCTGTCATGACAGGTGTTGGAGGCGGCAAAAAAGGGAAAAGGTGGTGATGTGGACGAAAGAGACTGAGATTTGAGGTTATATCGATTGCGGTGGGTGTGTGAGTGCGAAAAGGCAGAGGTGAAAAGTAGCGAGAGAGAAGGAAGCAGGAAGGAAGAGGGGAGAGGAGGAAAGTGGTGGAAAGTGACAGGAGATGGCGGAGTGGCTGGAGAGAATTGAGTACTACGGTGAGGCTGGGGTGGGACTATGTGAGCCTATAATTCTGATGAGAATAGTTATAGTGCGAATATGTATAGTGAGAACTAGTATGGTAGAATATTCACTATCGGAACATAGCGAGCAACAGAAATGCGGCATTGCATCGACTTTTTGCAAAATAGCCACACTGCCGCTCCGTACCGAGACTATGCCGAGACTATACGGACTAGCCTGAGGCTACGCCCCTCTACATCGTCCCATATCTTCTGTGGACTGCTCCATTTCCAACATGTTCTAGTCCAACTTGCCAGTCCAAAAATAGCCAACATTTCAATGCCGTGGAATTGTCTTCGGGGGACCAGGGCTACCCCAGTGGGACCAGGGCTTCTCCAATGGTTGATCTATAGTTGTGCATTCGCGGATATATCGCTGTTATACGGCCAGCCGCCCCAGTTTAGTAGGAGAGAAGGCAGACGAATCGGGGATCCAGGCCGACTGCCCTTTAGGGTTTCCAGTATGGGGAGTGAGTTTGCTTGAAGGGGTGGGTGGAATTTTATGGAGTTAGCAAGGCCAAGGAGGGGCATAGTCTAGACAAATAGTCGTAACAGCCAAGTTGAACAGAGTACGGATGGAGTCACATTCAAAGCACAGCTATTATTACGATAACGAGACCAGGCCACTGGTTTGGTTTTAGACCTATACTGCAATACTAGAATTGCATTCCTCGAGTTGGGAGCAGCATGGGTTTTCTTTCACAGATCACAAGTATCATGTTCCAAGTCGCGCGCTTCACGTCCTGTTGCCTCAATCTCGAGACTTCCTTATCGAGTTTCACTTTCTAGGTCTCACTTTTTAGAGTATTGAAGTATGGATCTTTTAGAGTCTCACTTTGAGATCTCACTTTTTGATATTTTCAAATACTCCCTTTCTAACTTTTCACTCTGACACTTTTAGACTTTCTAACTCACACTTCACACTTCACACTTTTTAGACTCTCGGAGCTCAGATACCACACTTTCAAGGTTTTGCAGGTTCGCTCTTTCCCTCTTTCAGTAGCCTTTCAGGATTCCCTCTTTCTAGACCCTATTCCACGATTTCTCCCTGTCCTAGAACCCCCTCTCCGTTCTACAATTCGGACTTGTTGATCTCCGAGCCCTGTAGCTCCAGTTCTTCGGTACATACACTTCTGCTGCCCTCCAACTCTGCCCACCTTCTCGCCTGCCCGATTCTCGACCGCCAATTTCACCCAATGGTTTGGCCCCAATGGGGTTCAACGGGTTCCAACATGCCCTGAAATAGAGCAACCAACCCATGGAACCCTCAACTGGATTCCGCCATGTTGACCCGACCAAGCCACGTGAGATCACCAAGGCTCTGCAACACGCCTCTGACCATACAATGTCACGTTGCTTGATGGGGAGAAGAGGTGAAATTGCCCGACGCCTGTATCATGACGTGTCATTACATCATGGCGTCGTATATCACCCCGTCCTCCCAGCAAAAACGGACCAGACGTGGCAGAATTGCGAGAGGTGTTGATCCATGGAACACAGACGTGTTTGCGTCACTTGGGCCGAATCGAGTTAGAGTTCAGTCAAGTTGCGCCAGGCGACAGTGGCTGATCTTGTTGTGATATTGTGATATTGTGCCAGTGGTTGTAGCGCATGGGTGGCCAGACATGGACAGAGGGCAATGTTACACTTACACTATGGGGAGATTAGTCCAGGGCAAAGGGCGTCAGAGCAATGGTTAGAGTTGTGGCCATATGGGGGCTCGTGTGGGGTGGTCACCGCCAGCATGGCGGGCGGGGTGCTAGAGCCGGCTTGCGGATGCAACTGCTGATGGAGATATAGTGTAAAATGGCGAAGCAATAGATGCAAGAATGCAAAAATGCAAGAGTGCAAGAACTGCAAGAAAGCAAGGAGTCCTAGAATCAGGAGGCTTGAGTTGCTGAAGCCGCTGGAATTAGACGGCTGAGTACATGATGAGGGCAAAATCTACAACTATTTTTCAAGACGTACCTAGAATTAGGTTCCAAGCACCGCAACCTAGAATTATTTCCAAGAACTGCTACTGGAAATAGGCCCCAAGACTGCTGCCTGGAATTATTTCCAAGAGCTGCTACTAGAAATAGGCCCCAGGATTGCTGCCTGGAATTATCTCCAAGAGCTGCTTCCTAGAAGTTCCTCCAAGACTTCGGGCAAGGTGGGGCCGCTAGAATGCTGTAATAAAAGCTAAAATCAAAACTAGAATTGGATATGATCGTACTCATCAAAACCTAGACTGCTATAATAAGAAACCTAAACTGCAATTGAACCGTGAATGGTACAATTAGACCATCCACTGTCAAAACAAAAACAATGCAAGAATTGAAACGTCAACTCTAGATTAAACATTGACGTAGAATTATCAACCTGCTATTCCAACCTAGAACTCTAGAATTACAAACTCAAAACTACCTGAAATTAAAACTGCAACAATCACTCGACCGACAAATCCGACTAGAGCTGCAACGACTGTTGTTCCTGCAATTTGTAAACTATGAAAATAGGCTCTACATCATATTGTCTAGGACTTATGAGGCTTGATGGACCTAGTGCAACTCTTACAATAAGCAAAATGGCTCATTGAAACTTTGAGACAAGCTAGCAAGTACTACCTGGACCCGGAATACCGCAATAACTCTCCTGACTAGACTTGTACTGTATTGTTTCCTGTTGTCGTCACTTCTCTTTCCTTGTCTCTTCTTAGCTCGCTTTTGATCTAACAGCCAGTCATCTTCTGTAGTTGGCACCGACCATTCTGACCAAGACCTCTTGTTAATCCTTAGTGCCGTTTCGACCATAGCGTTTGTCTATACTTGCAAGTTCCATTTTCCTGCATCGGTTTGTTTGTCCGGCTCTAGTTGTACTTCGGTAGACTAGTTCGGCTGATGTTGTCCTTCTAGAAGTGCACTTCGGAAGTAACTATTCGAGGTCATGTTGGGCCAGTCTTCAAGTATAAACCGGATATTTAGGCAAGCGACCCCGCTTGTAGAAAGACCTGGCCAAAACCCTTGAAATAGTCCACGGACAGGATACATCTGTCAATAACTGCAAGTTCCAGCTCGTATCTGAAAAACTCGGCCAAGCTGTAGATTTAGGCTGGAACTTCCATACGGTGGTCATGGGTGACTTTGTCCGAAACCCTATAGTATAACAGTAATTTTCATAGAGAATCTATCCTCTTGTCGCTGGACTTTCCTGTTTGTGTTCTTGGTATCAACTGTCAAGCTCCAAAATTCTAAATCTCCATATTTCAATCAACTAATGATGCTCCAATCTTCAATGCTGTACCGGGAAGAAATATCTATTATTCCCCCACTATAGCTCCCACTTGAAGTCTTCAGCCACTGGTTCGGTAAGTTCCACTTTCTGGCCAAATTCCAGGTAAATTCTAGATGTTCCACTACAGGTGTCCCCTGTTCCATAACAGGTACACTTATGGGTAGGCGAACCATGCAGGCTCCCACAATGGCTCTACAAAATGGGCCAACCTGGTTCTATGCACCCGACCCGTATCTAGTACCTTATTGTCGGATTCTATTTTTACATCTTTGTGGCGTTGGAACGATTCCAAACTGTTGGTTTTATTTTTATTTTGGCATTCATGCCTCGTACATGTACATTCCTGAAGGTCCCGTGGAGTCTGGGGACCTTGCAGTTGCAGGTAGCAGATAGCAGGCCTATTGTCTTGATCAATGCCGTCATGCCGAACGCAAAGCCCAGGTTCAGGTCACTTTTTGCACCGGGTACTTGCGGGTGGAGTTATTCTTGACATAGTGGGGCTCTAAATCCAAACTTCTGTGGGGGCTCCAATTGTAGGACTATTTTGCCCCAGTGTCTGTGGCTAACCTGCAATTCTGCCAGTTTAGCCGTTGTGCTGCATGATGGAACCGTTAACTGTTCGGCCCGCAAGGTTTTAGTCGATTTTGCCTGTTTATTCTCCCCACTGCCGGCACCCCCAGTCCGTTGGCTTATTTTCCTCTAAACACGAACGATTAAACCCACTACTGTCAGCCATTTTATTTTCTTTTAATTTGCTTCAACCTGTACATTCCTTGGTCTATGCAAACAGCATATTGGTTCCGTTGATCGTCTCACTCCATATAATTCCGACATTGCTCCTGGAATCTACCACGTAGAATGCGTTGATATTGTCCGTGTTGGTCTGCCATCAGCTGCCTATCTCTAATATGTCTATTTTTGTACCTCGGGTGGGCCACTATCTCCATTCAGTTGGCCCGTTGGTTCCGTCTCTCGAGCTCGGCCCACTCTCTGGCCAATTCTACCATGTTGTCTCCATTGGCAGATGCATCCACTACGTCCAACGGTACCTGGCTCTCACTGTACTCTTTACGGGCGAAGCGACCCATGTTTGTTTCCGTAATAAGCCTCATTCCACCCTCTTCCTCCAAAAGCTCGTTCCAGGTGTATAAGAGCGAGTCGCTCTTGCGGCTGAATGGGTTGACGTCAATGATCCAGACGCGGTTGGAAGGTCTTTCCACGTACAAGTCGACAATGCTCAGTTTTTGGTCGAATTTGCCTATGACACGAGAAGTGATGAATTCCTCAATCACCTCCTGGAGCTCAGCCTGGATGCTCTCCAAGAATACGTAGTGGTTCAAGTCTCTTTGGGAAATGCCCACCACGATGTTATTGTGGATGAAAACACGAAATTCGAGTGCCGGATTGATGTCCATCCATTTTCTGAGCACTAGTTCGAAATTGATGGAGGTAGACTCGTTGCTTTCACCATTGGCGTCCACAGCAGGGCCCTCGGGGCCCTCAAACGCGTGTTCCAAGTCATCTACAATATGATCTGACGCATTAAGCAACAAGTAAATGTCGTCTGTAGAGGTGCACTTCATCGTATTTCCAGCCATTATCCACTTGGCGTCTTTGGGGGCGGACCAATTGAGTTTTGGGGCCACGGCACCTCCCAATTGTGCAATGCTCGCCTTGATTTGTTGATGGAGTGTCTCAAACTCCAGAATGGACACCTTGGGACGTGCTTCTTCATCTTCTGATTCGGCATCCGAAACCTGATGCAAGTCATCATTTGGGATTCCTGAACCGTTCAAAGACAGTTCAGAATCATCTTCCCAGTCGCTGTATTCATTTTCGCTGTTGTAATCAACCGGAGCTGCTGCTCCTTCGAGTTGGATGCTGTCACTGGCTAAGTAGTCCAAGAACTTCTGAGGTAAAGGGCGCAAAATGACGGTTTCGACCGCGTGTTTTTTGAGCTGACGGTACCAGGATGAGTAGCTGCAAGCGAGTATGTGATCTTTAGAGACCTGGAGGGGCTGAAAGGTGGAATAGGTCATGGTGGAATGTAGGGAGAAGAGTAGCGATGAGATATCTAAGCATGTGATGCCAGTCACGTGATAAGGTCTTTTCAGTCCCACTTCTGGTGATATCAGAAAAGGGTTATATCAGCGATCAATAGAGACGGGTACGTCCAGGGAGTCATTTTTGGCTTGCTTAGTGTGGTAATGTTCATTTCTGATCTCTTTAGAGGCAAATCTATTCCAATTTTGTGCATGAGAAAATACACCAGAAAAACCTCTCAAGGGCACCAAAAATTCCCAGAATTGGCCATTGACACTAGATCTCCTTTATTAATCAGCTCAAAAGCATTTCAGTCTGATTTATCCCAATTTCACTCGACTTAACCCCCTGTTCCCAAAAACCCTCCAAGTTTCCATATCACGTGACTGATCCGTCAAATTTTCACCGCGACGGCCAATTCTACCTTTCCTGTTGCCCTCTTTTGCAAAGACTGACCCTCCATCCAGACCCGAATTCCCTATTTTCCGTCTGAATACCCGTTCCATCGTCTTTGCCCAGTCGAGACCTCCATTTTCCCGCAAAAATCGTCTTTCTAGGCCTTACACAGCTCCAGCTAGTCCCACAACAACTTTCACCCCAAAATGTCCCAAGTACAGACCAGAGCCGTGGCTCCGTCCAATGCCACGTTCAAAGACAAGGAAAAGCCCCAGGAAGTGAGGAAGAGTAATATCTTGGCTGCCCGTGCCGTTTCTGACGCGATCAGAACCTCGTTGGGCCCCAAAGGTATGGACAAAATGATCAAAACAGGAACTGGAGAAATCATAATTTCCAACGACGGTGCCACCATCTTGAAGCACATGGCACTCTTGCACCCTGCCGCCCGGATGTTGGTGGACGTTAGTGCTGCCCAGGACATCGAGGCCGGAGACGGAACCACCTCGGTGGCCATCTTGACCGGAGCTCTTCTTGGTGCTGCTGAGCGCTTGTTGAACAAGGGCATTCATCCTACCTTGATCGCCGAGTCGTTCCAGAGAGCGTCCAAGAGATCCTGCGAGATCTTGTTGGACATGTCGCACAAGATCACTCTTGACGACAGAGAACAATTGATCAGAGCTGCCTCCACTTCGCTTTCGTCTAAGATCGTCTCCCAGTACTCCAACATCTTGTCACCATTGGCCGTGGATTCCGTGTTAAAGGTCATCAACGAGGAGCTTAATAACGTCGACTTGAACGACATCAGATTAATTAAGAAGGTCGGCGGAACTATCGATGACACTAAGACTATCAACGGTGTGGTTTTGACCCAGACCGCCATCAAGAGCGCCGGCGGCCCTACCAGGGTCGAGAAGGCCAAGATCGGATTGATCCAGTTTCAATTGTCGCCCCCCAAGCCAGACATGGAGAACAACGTGGTTGTCAACGATTACAGACAAATGGACAAGATCTTAAAAGAAGAGAGAGCCTACTTGTTGAACATCTGTAAGAAGATTAAGAAAGCCAAGTGTAACGTGTTGTTGATCCAGAAGTCCATCTTGAGAGATGCCGTGAACGACTTGGCTTTGCACTTCCTTTCCAAGTTGAACATCATGGTTGTCAAGGACATCGAAAGAGACGAGATCGAATTCTTGGCCAAGTCCACTGGATGCAAGCCAATTGCTGACATCGACAATTTCACTGAAGACAGATTGGGACACGCCGACTTGGTGGAGGAATCCGAGAGCTCCGGCTCCAAGATCGTCAAGATCATGGGCATCACTTCCAAGAACACCAGACCTACTGTGTCCGTCATTGTCAGAGGCGCTAACCAATTGGTCTTGGACGAGGCTGAGAGATCTATTCATGATGCCTTGTGTGTCGTGAGATGCTTGGTCAAGGAGAAGGCCTTGATTGCTGGAGGAGGAGCCCCCGAAATCGAGGTGGCCAAGACCTTGACTAAAGAATCACACACCTTGGTGGGTGTTGAACAATTTGTATACCAGGAATTTGCCAGTGCCTTGGAGGTCATTCCAACCACCTTGGCTGAAAACGCCGGTTTGAACCCAATTAATGTGGTGACGGATTTGAGAAACAGACACGAGAATGGAGAAAAGAACGCTGGTATTTCCGTGAGAAGATCTGGTGCATCCAACACATACGACGAGCATGTTTTGCAGCCAGTCTTAGTGAGTACCAGTGCTGTGAGTTTGGCAGCCGAGTGTGTCAAGTCCATTCTCAGAATCGACGATATTGCCTTCTCTCGTTAGAATTGGTTGGTTATATCAGCATAGAATTTCAACTGGGGCAATTTCCGTGAAGATTCAAAGTTCAAAGTATCAGATGTGCTGAATATCTGTACTACAGCATTGTGTCTGCATATCTATGGTCTGCTATTGATCTGAGTATTTCTCTCTTCCGTTGATTTATCTGCCATTTGCCTGAAGTTATTCTCTTCTACTGAGCCTAAATATCTTCTCTTCCATTGAGCTAGTTGATTCTTGGAGTTGCACACTACGGCTTTTTCAATTTATAGAACATTGCACTACAAACTGCCACATTATTTACATTAGCAAATATAAATCTAATATCATGAACTTACACCAGTATCGGCGCAGCCGACTCACACCATGAAGTAACTGATTCATGCCGGTTTGACATTGAATCACAGCATTTTGACATTCTTTCACACCAGCTTGATGATTCCGAATTGATAATTGCAATTTGAACTTTTCAACTTGAAGCTCCAATTTGATTCCAATTTGAAGAATCCAATAATTACATTCATTATACCAACTTGACAGACCGGGACAAACCCTTCTTGATACCTGTCTTTTCTCCCTGGTATGGACCACTGTCGCCCTTGTACACTTGTCTGACCGAACCAAGCTTCTTCTTGGCCTTCTCGTATTGGTTTCTCTTCTTGACTCTGGAGTTTCTGTACTCCTTCTTTCTGTGGGGGGTGAGACCCTTATTCTTGAGAATCTGGAAGTTAAGGGCTCTCTTTCCGTTTTCGCCGACGTGTTCTTGTAATTCGGCCAATTTGCCCTCCTTGGCTGCCTGGACAGCATCGAGATGGGCCTGTTTCTTTGCCTGTTTCTTGTCTGACTTTCCTTGCTTCAAAGATTGGTAGTAGTCCAAATCCTGGCCGTTATTGACCTCGTGTGCCAATCTCTCATCATCTTCATCGCCGAATTCGTCGTCCAAGTCGTCTCCCAATTGCAATTTGTCTTCACCCAATCCTCTCTTTCTGGCCTCTTCTATCAATCTCTGTTGTCTTTCGAATAATCTTTCTCTATAAGGCAAGTCTAAGTCACCAGAATAACGCTCGTTGTTCTTGGCCTGAGCCTGGTCGATCTTGGACGTGTAGAAACGCAAGGTCTTCTTACGACGTTGCTTCTCTTCCATGTCCACATCATCGGGAGCAGCTTCGGTGAAGTCACCCTTAAGTGACTTGGTGGCATGCTTGATGGAACGGCTGGCGTTGATGTCGATATCGAGGTCGGAGTCCGATTCACGGGCATCTTCGTATTTGGAGTCAGACTCCAGAGCAGAGTCCGAGTCGATTTCAGCGTCAGAATCCACTTCCAAGCCACCAATATCAGATTCTGAAACAGAGCCGGCATCGGAGTAGGTGGTCTTGACGGCCTTGGAGGCCTTGGACTGGTTAGTTTCAGGCAATTCGTTGGCCTGTCTCCACACCTCTCTCGATGTCAAAATGCTCTCCATGACAGGACTGTCTTTCATAGAGCTAAACGCCTCACCGTTCAAGTTCTCGATGAACATGGCGAAATACGAGGCAATAGAGCCCAAATATGCAGATAATGCCACCTTTTTGACCTCCAACACTTCAGAGGAGGTCTTCTCCTGGAGGCTGAGAAGAGTGGGCTTGAGCAGAGTCAACTCCGAAAGCAAGGGGATGAATTCAGGAAATGACTGCTGCAATAACGCCAATTTCTCGCTGTCTTCGAGGTTGTTTATGGTGCTGTCTTTGCTGATGACGAACTGGGTGATGGCTTCAGGTTTGTCTTCTTCGACGGGAGTACCCTTCTTCCAGTCTTCCATGACATCCTCGTCAATGTAATCGTCAAGGGCCAACTCCTGCAAGTGCTTCTTCTGTTGTCTCGAGGCTTCTTCAGACATCTGCTTGGCGTCCTCATCATCACTGGCATCATCACCTCCGTAGTATGCCTTCTTTCCACCCCAGCCTTCGATTCTTTCATCTTCAGACTCTTCTTCCGACTCTGCTTCCTCGTCATCGCCCGATTCTGGCTGTTCTTGGTCCTCATCGTCGCTATTTTCCACATCGATGCCCATGACTTCTTCTTCAGAAGACTCGTCTGCGGCTTCCTGACGGCCATATTTGCCCGCATTTTCGAGCAATATCTTCTCGTTGTTGGCGTTGAAGGCGTCGACCTCGTCTAGTTCGACATCTTCGGCCACATGGTGCCTGTTTCTGGGAGTTCTGGCCATGTCTGATTTGGAGTAAGCGAAGAGATGAGCTGAAAAAAAGGTATGTGTCACGTGACTTGGGATAGATGATTGATTCTATTGACATTGTAAAATGATTGGTTTCCATCCAGAAGAGAACACCACGTGTCAATACAGTTTCCACTTGAATTTCTAAGCCTATTCCTTACTGAAACCTTTCCCTATTGTCCCAGATCAATTTCTTCATGGCCTTTCCGTATAGGTCACGTGGTTTCCGGCACGTGCCATAATAGCCAAATTTCTTCATCTCGATGTCCTAATCATTACCATGTCCAACCGCTTGGAGTCCCTCAACGGCAAGAAGGCGCCATCTGGTGGCGCCAAGCCGTCACTCAAGTTCAAGCCCAAGGTCGTGGCCAGAAGATCTAAAGAAGAACGGGCCAAAGACGCCCCAGTTCAGGTCAAACAAGAGCACCCTCCATCTACTGCATCCAGGGGCCGTGGATCTACACGGGGAAGAGGCCGTGGTGGCAGAAACAACTACGCGGGCACTCACTTGGTGACTTCTGGTCCTCTTTCTGCTGGTTCTGTGTCGATTGGTAATGCTAATGGCTCCAAGTTGGGGCTTACTTCTGATCAGACCTACAATACCATTTCGCCTACTCCGGAATTCTTGCTGAACTTGAAGCTCAAGGAGAGAACAAAGTCGCCCACTCCGGGCTACAAGACTGAAGAGGAGGATGACGAAGAGGATCATACCAAAATCAATATGAATGAGGAGTATCGCTTTGCTGATGAGGAAACTGTGCTTTTCCCAGTACGTCCCGAGAGAGTGGACCCCGAGAAGGAACTGGGCCCCATTGTGGTGAAGTCAGAGTCGCCCGAGGCCCAGAGTAGCGAGTCCGCCACTGCCAGCAGAGAACCAACCGTCAAAAGCGAGCCTATCGAGGATAAGTTGGAAATCATCAAGCTCCACAAGGCCGAATTAGAAAGCAAAATCGCCCAACCAACTGACCTATTCGATAGAGAAGAGCAATCCAAGATGGTTTCCGACAACCAGCACATCTTGGACCTCTTGACGGATCAGTTCGACGAACTCTCCACCGAAGAGAGCACCCAGGATAAGTACATTGCATTCCATTTGCCCAAGGTGTTGCCCAAATACGAGAGCAACTCTATGGTGAAGGACGAACCATCTGAAACGAGCGCTTCGGGCTACAAGTCGCGTTTCGTGTCGCCTGTTCCACAGTTGAAGGGCCAGATAGGTCTGCTCAACATCCACCAATCTGGTAAAATCACCATAAACTTGGGCAACGATAACGACCTATCCGTTCTGCAGGGATGCCCCACTAGTTTCTTGCAGGAATTGATGTTGATCGAGATGAAGGAGCCCATTGAGGGCGACGATACAGAAATGATGGATGAAGAAGGAAGAAAAATCAGAGGCAAATTGGTCCGGTTGGGCACCATCGAAAACAAGTTTGTGGCCACTCCAATTATTCAATAGTAAATGTACAATAGCAAGGTAAATTGTAGCACCGCTGAATTGCGGTAGCAAGGTGAATTAATTAAACCAAGACGTAATTGCGAAGACAAATAACCTGAATTTACAAGTCCAAGACCAAAGTGAGTATTTGTCAAAAAATTAATGCACACAATAGCCCCAAGTGAATCAATCTACAAGAGAAATTTTGAATCAAGTCAAAGATTACTGTAACGTCGTACAATACCACGAGTTTGATTGTCATTGGATCTTGTACTGTAACCCTCTTTTACTTCAAAATTTAGATACTCTACAATTTAATTACTCAATGCTTATGATTATTCTATTTTTTCGGGTTTGTAGGAGAGAGCAGTCTCTCAATATGCAATGCTGGCTACTCTTGTAATAACCTTTGGGTCAACGATTCCAAATCTTCCAAAGTCGCTGGCTCATCGATTTCAAGCACATCGCTAGTGCTCTTAATGTGCTTGTCATTCTGGAACCATTTGGGCTTCTTGGAAGGTTCGTCTTCGCTGGAATATTCCAAGTCTTGGTCAAGGTCAGGAACGTCGCTATCTCCTTCTTCCTCTCTCATTTGTCTCTCCATTTCCTTTCTCTTTCTCTTTTTCTCTCTCTTCTTATCCTTGGCTGTGGCCTTATCCTCAATATCGGCCTCGTTCATGGCTTCGGTTTCCTTGCTGACGAATTGTGCCTTTTGTTCCTGGGCACTTCCCTTAGCCTTGAAATCATCCTCATCTTCTAACTCGTACAATGGGTGAGCCACTCCGTCGTCGTCAAACTTCAATCTAGTTGCACTTCCCTTCATGGACTGTTTCTTAGAAAGGGCCTTTCTTTCTGCTCTCTTGGAAACTGGAGCGGAAAGATCTGGCAAATCTTCATTATTGAGGTCGTGGTCTTTTCTCTTTACTGTCATGAAATCATCGTCGGAGTCTCCATCTTCCACAACCTCCTTCTTCTTGTTACCTGCAAGATTCAAGTAGTGATCCGACAAAACGGTCTGGTTCTTTCTTTCAAACATTCTGTCGTACTTTGTTCTGACCTTCTCATTGGTAGTATCTTCTTCACCATCGTCATTGAGCTTTTCCAAAGCTGCCAATTTTCTGGACATGTTCTTCTTTTCCTTAGCTGCTTGTCCTCCCTTTATCTTGATCTTTGGAGCACCAGGAAGACCCAAAGAGGCGGCAAACTTCTCAGTAGGCAATGCATCAATTTTGAAGACATCTTTATCCTTTTGAACAAACACCGATCTGTAGTATGCTATGAAGGCTCTTTGGCCAAGGTTCTTCAAGATAGGATCTTTGAAGCACAAAGATTGCAATTGTGGTCTGATGGTTTTCTTGTTCTTGGACTTGATGTTCATGAATTTGGGCTCAATATTCTTCACCTTCAATCTGGCTAACATCGCTTCCTCTTCTGAAGGCAACAACATGGTCAACGAGTTTCCTTTCCTGCCGAATCTGGCACATCTTCCCACTCTATGCACATAGGTAGCTGCATCTTCTGGACAGTCGACCTGGATCACCCAGTCAATGGTTGGGAAATCCAAACCTCTGGCCACAATATCCGTAGCAAAGAGGCACGAGTGCTGGGATCTGGCGAACTTGGAAATTGTTTCCAATCTTGTCGTCTGCTTGTTTCTACCGTACAACTTCAATAACGAAATACCGGGCTGCAATTGTCTGAAGGTCTCGTAAGTGTATTGCACCTGTTTGGATGATGAGAAAAATACCAAGATCTTGCTCTTGAGATGAGACTTGATGAAGGACCATAAAACATCCAATTTCTCGTCCAATGGAATACGAATGTAGTATTGACTGAGGGTTTTTGGAATGGAACTCAGAGAAGCATAGCTGGAATCTTCTCCAGAAACACCGACGTTGTTACCTCCGATTCTCTTGGGGTTTGTCAACGACAACCGGGCCAAGTCCTTGATATTGTCTGTTTGTGTGGCTGAAAACAACATAGTTTGTCTTTGAGCTGGTAAATGGCCAACAATATTATCGATCTGTTTCTTGAATCCCATATCTAAGCATCTGTCGGCCTCATCCAAAACCAAAACCTGGAAGTTGGACAATTCCAAGCCGACAGACTCGTTCAAATGCTGTGAAACACGGCCCGGTGTACCGATCAACACGTTCATCCGGGAAATTCTGTCCTTTTCATACTTGAAGTCCTTTCCTCCAATCACCAAACCTGCGGAAAAGTTGTTATATTTGCCGATCTTGGTCAACACCTCGAAGATCTGGACCGATAATTCACGAGTGGGCAGCACAATCAACGCAGTCAACCCGTCAAACTCGGTGGTCTGGTTCTTGATCAATAATTCTATGGTGGGAACCAAGAAGGCGAGGGTTTTACCTGAGCCTGTCTTGGCTGTACTCATCAAATCCTCACCCTTCAAGGCAATTGGGATAGTCTTCTTTTGAATGTCAGTCATCTTGACGAAACTAGCCTCTTTGAGACCCTTTAAGGTCAGTTCTGAAATGGGGAGGTCTTCGAACTGCGAGATAGAATTCTCGTCTTTCACGGGGTCAAATTCGTCGATTCTTTTTTGAAGCTCTCTGAAGGTTTGCTCCTCGAGCTCTCTTGCCGAGACCCTCTTCAGCTTGGAATGTACCTTGTTCTGTTTCTTGTTTTTGGCCATGTTGTAGCTGGTTTGAATATGGTGATGAGATTTAGCTCATCTCAATTTTTCAGGTGTATGTGCAGGACACAAAGAGATACAGCTTGACATAGAATACTGAACTTTAGATACTAGGTTAGAGAACGTCCATGTATGGGGCCTTTTACGTGTCTTACTTAATTTGATGGCTTTCTTGAGCAGTTTGGTACATTTCTTGAAATTTTGGATAAGTTTTGGCCAGTTGTGCATTGATGCTTTTTCACAGTGTATATACTGATTCTATCTAGTAAGATAGGTCTATTTCCAACTAAACGCCACTGGAATGGGCGCTTTTCTGTCTTCTATTAAAGGAAATATGGTTTGGAGGCTGGGCTGCATTTTGGTGTATTTTTATACTGTGAGTAATTGTGAAAATGAACACCTCAAATGGGCACCTTCGTGCTAGCTAAATTAGACGCTCATTTGTTCATTGGATAGCATTGCCCACTCTAGTTTATAATTCTTGCGTAATCCTGGTTGGATATTACCAGGAATATCTGAGCTTCTATTTTCAATTAAAAATTCAAGATTTCAGCGTATTGCAAGCACATGTCTCCCCAAGTGTCCAAGTTATCTTGATCCAATACGGCACAGCTCATTGTGCCTTCTGGAATGCCATACTTGCGCTTGACTTGCTCAAACGCACCGGAAATGTCGCCCTGAACCTCGTTTTTCAAGTCAATTTGAATCAATAGTCCACGAAAATTACCGTGGAGAAACACGTTCGACGTCCTTATGATAATGTTTCCACTTTCGAGCTCGTAGATTTGACCACCATCGCCCTTGATCAACTGTCTCTGGGTCCACATGCTCTGGAATTTCAAGCCCACAATCATTTCAAACGGGTCATTGAGGCCCAAAGTGGCTCCATTGTGGAGATGGTTGTCTGGAATGCTGATTTGGGCATCTTCTCCCGCCTCTTCGTGGACTGTGTTGGTAAACACACCGGTGGACTTCTTGTCAATTAAGGTAATGGTTGAGTCCCGCAAATACGATGGAGTCAAGGTATAGAAGTACTTGGTGTCAGAAGTGGTCACTGCACCAGATTCTGCAGCCTCGGGGCTAAGTGAATATGGATTGTTCCTGAAGATTCTGAAACTGAAGTTCCATTTACCCTTGAGAGAAGGAAGCTCATTGGAGAGCTGGTCATGGAACTGGGTGATTGTTTCAGGTGCTGCTGATTGTACGAGAATGACACTGTTGTTAGATATGGTTTGTACACTACAAGACTGACTTACGCTGTCACCATTGGAGCTTTGGAGAGTAGTATTCTGGGGAGATCTGGATATTTGGACGTGCGGTTATCAGTATCACCATCACGTGACACATGACGGATTGCAAAATCCATACTTCATATTGGGTTTAAACGACGACACATAGGGCACTTTCTGTTTGCAGGAGTCGATTGTGCTCTGCTCCAAGAACTTGAACCGATTTGAGACTTAGTCTTCTATTCAAGACTGATTTTCTCCTGCTTTTTTGGGTATGGACAATTTGCACCACTTGACCCATAATCCATATTTGGACTCGGTGAAGATCCGAATAGTTTTATTTATATAAGCAAGATGATATCTTTATAATTTTTCCTCTATTTCCTATTTTAATTGAAAGTGATATTCAACTTCGTTGACTGGTGCAGTTCATCAAGTTGAATATTTGCCTCCGCACGACACTATCAAGTGGGAGTTATGGCTTCTGGTGAATCAGGAAAGAAGGAGTAGATGAGTGATAAAACGTCTAATCGCTTATATCTTAAACGACTAAAAACTGCTATTAAGTCTTGAAATTGAATGGTAATATTTCAGTTTCCAGTACAATCTGTGATAATAGCTGCAAATTCAAACTCAACTTCTAATAATTGATATTGAACTAATAACATAGGAGAACAGTGTATTTCTTAATTAGAGCATGTGCTTGTAATATTTTCTAATGCTGGCTATACAATTGAATAAGAGTTTGAGAATAAGAGTTATGCTTACTCAATTTCCAATGTGCGTTCACAAATTTTAAAATTTTGTGAAATATGTACAATTATCATTCAATTTATTGAATTGATACATTTATGAGTATAGCTGTCTACTTCTATACCTGAAATAGATTCTGTAGACCCAAAGCATTTGAATCTGTTCACTAACTTAGATTGACATACCATTAACTTCAGTCCAATGAAGGAATCAGAAGATGTCAAAAGAATTTCCTGAGTTCTAATAATAGCCTAAATCAATAAATTTTAGAGCCTTAACGACGACAAATATATCAATACAGGAAGAATTATTTTCTTACCTTAAAATTGGTTAATTTTCACTGTCAATTTCTCATTTCAGGATAATCATATAAGACATCATAACCCCATCAATATGGCGAGAAAGCTGATTATTTTTGCGCCTTGCTAATGTTTGACCATTCTACTATCATCTTTGAGCCATTAGAAATCTTCCCGAGTCATTAACAAGTTAATTCATAGAGTTGACTTATTTTTCGGCTTTTTCGTCCTGACTTGCGCAAATTGAACCAGACCAAGTCAATACAATATTGGCCCGCGCACGACCAGAATGACATAATATTGGATATAACTGACACGATGTTACCGGTTTTCCCGATCTAGTCCCTAAATTTGTATTACTAGAAGAGATAATATTTGCTTCCTGGTGAATTTTATTTTTACCTGCAGTTGTGCTTTGAAGGCTCTGTATTCTACGAATCTCGAAGGTCTAAATGGACCAAGACGTCCATTACAAGTTCCTTTTAGTCATGATTCCAATTTTACAGACAGAACTATAACCTCTTTCTTCCATTATATCTGATCTACACAGTTTCTGCAGTGAAATCCCTTAGTTAGAGCATATTCTAGAGAATGCATCTTTCACCAAAGTCACGTGCCAGGTCACATGGCACAGTAACTTCTAATCATTGTCCAATTATGCCCCCAGAGCCCCAAAATCCTGGAAAAAGACTCTAAACATCCCTCCAAATCCACTATTAACTCATCTTTTATCCATTTATTCCCTGTACCTTCTCTTCCGCTCACTTTCTCACTTTCTCTTATCTCATCGCAGCACAAAAATTTAACCATCACCACTATGACTACTGTTTCTACTGTTTCCCAAGACGCCATCTTCATTGGGGCAAACAAGCAGACATTCGTGTCAGATTTCCTGTCTGAGCACATGATTGTGGCCTATGGTGCCGGAAATACCATTGCATTGTGGAAACCCCTCGAAACAAAGGGAGTTTTTCACACTCTTAAGCACCACACCAAAGAGGTAACCGTGGTCAGATTCATACCAAACAGCGACATTTTGGTGTCAGGAGGCGAGGATGAAGTTCTCTGTGTGTGGAAGAAGACACCAGAGTCATATGAACTTGTCCAGACCATTGAACATGGCCAGAGCTCTATCAGTTGTGTTGCAGTGGATGAAGGTTTACTTATTACGGGAGGAACTGAGGGCGACGTGAAAGTCTGGAGCCTTAAAAACGATAATTTCAGCTTGGTCGAGTCTGCCAGCATTCATCTCGCCAAATTCGCCTTATCCATCGCCATACAGCGCATAGATACACAGGGCAACTACATCATAGCCATTGGAGGTGTCACGCCCAACATTCACATCTACAGTCTTCAATTAGATCAACAAAATCCGCAGAATGCCACGGTGTCCGAGTGTGCTGTTCTTAAGGGCCACGAGGATTGGGTGAAGTGCCTTTCTTTCGTAACCTGTGTCCCAGAAAAGAGCTACTTGTTGGCCTCTGGATCACAGGACAGATACATCCGGTTGTGGAGACTCAACTTGAATGACCACATCGACGACTCCGACGAGGATGAACGTCGTTTGGTGTTGTTGTCGAATAAACAATACAAGTTTGCCGTTGGAAACGGCAGAGGTGCCTTCTCCTTCGAGGCATTGATCATGGGCCACGATGACTGGGTCACCGGATTGCAATGGAATCCTACTGGTAAGTTACAACTTCTCTCTACCAGTGCAGATACCGCGTTAATGATCTGGGAAATGGACCAGGAGTCAGGAATTTGGTGCTGTGTTAACAGACTCGGAGAAATGTCCATCAAAGGTGCTTCCACTGCCACCGGTGCATCGGGTGGATTCTGGTCTTGTATGTGGATCATTGAAGATTCTAGGCATTACATTTTGGCCAATGGAAAAACTGGGGCCTTCAGATTGTACCGTTCTGACGACGGTTCCAAGACTTTCGAGGCCCAATTGGCCATTTCTGGCCCAACCAGAGAGGTCACGGATCTTGTGTGGTCTCAGAATGGAAGCTACATCATGTCCACGTCGTTGGACCAGACGACACGGTTATATGCTCCATGGAAAGAGGACCAAACTTGGCACGAGTTTGCCCGGCCACAAATCCATGGTTATAACATGATCTGTCTCGACAATATCAATGCCACCAAGTTTGTTTCTGGAGGAGACGAGAAGATCTTGAGAGTGTTTGAAATCACGCATTCTATCACCAAGCTTTTGGACAATCTTTGTGACATACAAATTGTTTCGAAAGACTCTGTGGATGCATTGCCAGAGTCAGCTTCATTGCCAGTGTTGGGATTGTCCAACAAGGCAGCGAATGAGCAGATGGAGGCCGGGGAAGCTGCCCAAAAGGACGAGGATACCGAGGCTGATTATGTTCCAATGAACGACAAGGACGACATAATACAGGCATTACAAGCGCCCCCATTGGAAGACCACCTTCAAAGATACACACTCTTTCCGGAGCTCGAGAAGTTGTATGGACACGGCTATGAAATCACCTGCTGTGCTACGTCGGTGCAGGACTTGATCGCCTCTGCCTGTCGCTCCAACTCGGCTAAACATGCAGTGATCAGAATATTCGATGCTGCCAATGATTTCCAACAATTGCCGCAGGTTTTGGAGGGCCACAACTTGACCATCACCAGTTTGGAGTACTCCAAGGACGGAAAGTATCTCTTGGCTGTGTCTAGAGATAGACAATTCAGCTTGTGGTCTGTAGAGGACAAGAAGTTCAAGTTAGTCCAGTTCAACGCCAAAGCTCATTCCAGAATTATCTGGGACTGCTCGTGGGCTCCTGTGCAGACAGCCCATGTATTTTTCACTGGTTCCAGGGACAAGAACGTCAAGATGTGGCGAGTCAACGGCATCGCCGTTGACTTAGTGGCCACCCAAAAATTCAACGAGCCCGTGACATCCGTGGCTTGTCATAGCACCAGCACTGAGGGCAAATTGCTCCTCGGTGTGGGTACAGAGTCAGGAGATATTAATATTTTAAGTGTGGATTTAGACAGTGACAAGCTTGAGACGGTGCTCGAAGTGCCCAAGTCGCTCACGCCTGCTTCCAAGGTGACCAAGTTGGCGTTCAGTGATCGTGGAGGCGCCACAGTGCGCTTGGGTGCCGCCAGTGCCGATAGTTCGGTCAGAGTGTACACAGTAGGCGTATAGGTATATATTGCACGTGACCAATAACGTGACACACAATGCACGTGACGCAACAACCAAATCAACGTTGACAACTATCCATTTTATAAACCCAATTACTCCCACTATGGCCGACAAATTTCCAGCATTGGACTCCGAAAACATCGAAACCGGCGAGGTCGGTTCTACCGACTTCTTGTCACGTGAAAGTGAGTTGGTTGGAGATGAATTCAAGACAGAACAGGACAGAGACGTCTTGGCAGAAAGCGACGACGACATCAATGATTTCAAAGAGCAGTTCCCCGAAGTCGAAGAGGCAGGTCCTTCTGGTCAATACCAGCGCGCTGTGGAAGAAGAAGACGAAAAGGACGAACAGTTCGAGGGCTTTGGCAACTCCAGTGCACACACCGGAGGCGACTCTCAACACTTGAAGGAGTGGAGAGAACGCCGTGATTTGGAGATCTCCAAGAGAGAGGAGGCCAATTCCAAGAGCAAGGCCGAGATAGTGACCAAGGCGCAACAGACCATCGACGACTTTTACGACAACTACAACAACAAGAAGGAGCAACATTCCAAGGACGCCTTGACGGAGCAGGAGCAATACATTGAGAAGAGAGACGGCTTCTTGAAGCGCGGAACCTTGTGGGACCGTGTCAATGAGTTGGTCGAAGAGGTTGGCGAGGTCAAGCACGACGACAGAGACAAGTCTCGCTTCACCGAGTTGTTGAAGAAGTTGAAGGGCAAGGAGAACGCTCCGGGGGCTGGAGGCTACTAGATAGGACGGTCAATACAAAATAAGATTGTAACTGATATGTGTAGTTAATGCCGATGTTCTAGACTGTTGAAACCACAAAATAGAGCGATGGGTGTGAATAGGGTTACTGAAGTAACACCGTGAATGGTACAACTGTTGTAGCTGGTCTAGAACAGTATCTGCTGTATCTGCTGTCGATTCTGTTGTTGACACCTCTAAGCCGGCCATGTCCGATGTTCCATATGATTAAATTGTGCGATTGTGTCAAGTTCTTGGTATGTTCTGGTCTCAGTAAAGACGAAGGTCTTGGTTTCTCTCTTAACCCAACTGGCCAAGGTCTTGGTGAAGCTCTTAACCAGCCAGCGGCTCTTGTCTAGGGAAGTATGGATTTCAAGTCTATGATCTCGAGCAGTTCCTTGAACCAATCTTTTGAACTGGTCGCTACAGACTCCCAGTTCTTCCTGTTCGGCGAAAATGCCTGTCACCAGAGTTCCAGGCACAGCAGAAGCCGTACCTGGAGTGATCAAGCGAAAGAAAATAATCCCCCAGTCCTCTAGAACGGTTGGGTAATATTTACCGACGGAGTTGTGCTTCTGACAAGGGCCACTATTTCAGAGTCTCAATGTCAAAACCCGAGGCGTATTCTTTCTCTTTAGCAAAATTAATGACTTCAACGAAGACTCGCCTACAACTAGGCCCATCGTATGCTGTAATATTGCATCATTGAAGAGGAGTAGATCTTGGCATTTCAAATGGAGTGTGATTAGTCTTCAAGGCGTACCTTCAGAATTGACTGCGAAAAGTCTGACATCATTAGAAGTGTCAAACTTGACAGGACATGGTAATGGCCATGTAAAGCGCCAATCAGGGCCGTAAAATGCCAATGCTTCATTCAAGTCCCACTGCAACATAGGGGAACCCCAAAGATCGTTCTTCTGACGTTTTCTACATCGTTTCGGAGAATCCCGAGTTTTTTCCTCTTATTCTTCCCATTTTTCAACTTGTCATGTAGGCCCATTTTCCAATGGGTCACAGCAAGATCAAAGGCCTAGGAACCGGGGATGAAGGCGGCCAAGAAGGCGGCCAAGAAGGCGAACAGGCTCTGAAGCCAAGTGTTGCCAACGTACTTTCCAACTATAAATACGGGTCCCAGTTCCTTCTTTTCTCTTCAGAATCATCACATTCAAACACCAAACACCAAACAAACAACAATGAAGTTAGCCGTCCTCGTTTCCATCGCCACCGCCGCTATTGCTTACGCCGCTCCAGTTGAAGAGACTGCTGAGGGTGTCGACGTCCTTGCTGACGAAACCGTTGACATCGAAGCCAGAAGCAGATGGGGTTCCTCCTCTGAGGTCAAGGATGGTGTCTACACCAGAATCTGGGCCAACAACGCTTGGCAAACCAGAGTCTTGAAGACCAAGACCAAGTGGGTCAAGAACACCCACCTTCCTGAGTGTGACGGTAAGGACGAATCTCCTTGTTACGACGACCTTCAAAAGAAGAAGGGCGAGTTCAAGTTCAAGGTCAGATCCTACTTCAACAAGGAGCAAGACGTCGAAGAGGGCTCTCTTGCCAGACTCATCACCATGAAGCCTGGATACCAGCTCAACTCTTCCAGTGACAAGAAGTTCCAAGGTACTTGCACTCCATTGAACGAGAACTTCACTGTCTCCAGATACGTCCAGACCTACACTGCTGAGACCAGACACTGTGACAGAAACCTCAACAACTGTACTCCATGGAAGAAGGAATCTGGTGAGATCCCCATCAGATCCAACAAGCCAATCATGGACATCTCCTGTAACTAAGTAGTTAGTTTCTAGTTATGTTTTTAATATGACGTAAACACTGCTTGTTAGAACCAGTAGCCATTTAAATATGGAGAAAGTGCCACAACAGCAAGATCAATACCGGTTTTCTTAGTAAAGACACTGTGCTAACTTTAAAGTAGTACAAGCCCTACGCTTTATCTCAATTCGAGTGGTCTGACGTTGGAAATGCTGCAGCATTTAAATGATTGCGAAATTTCGCAACCATTTTGGACCTTATTGTTTGGAATATTTTGATAGTAGATGTCACGAACTGAATGTGATATAGGGTACTACCGACATTATTTACATGACTTGTACTTTCACTTCAGATATTCAACATATATTATCTCTTTGTAAAAGCCTAGAACAAATTTCTGAAAATAAAAATCTCATTTGATGATTTAATTACAGCAGTATAGGTATTGCCACTCATAATTGAAACAATTACGGACTGCCCTGCCCACTCAGAACTACGCGCTGTAAAACCGACTAGTACTTAAAAGTCCAATTCTAATTATCATTTGGGGGTATTGTTTGATAACTAGACACAAAATCAAGCAATGAGTTAATACTTTATCCTTTCATCTAGTTTTCAAGAGACGACAAAAAGTCTCACATAATTCTATCAACTCCTTTAACCAAAGGCAGCAGCTTGAGCTCTTCGTGTCCAGGGTTCCGCTTCAAGAAATCGTTCAAGTTCATCAACTTGTACACACCAAAACACATCAAGACCGTCTCAATACGGTACCAGGTGCCCAACCTCAATTTTCTAAAGTGTGGATGGTTTTCTTTGGTGATTCTCCACTTCGATAACAAAATCAATCTGAACAAGTACAAGTTCAAGGAGTCAAACACCGACTTGGAGATAGTTCTAATGTTACCCTGGTCGTTCTTGTCGTTCTTGTCATGTTCGTATCCATAGTCTGGAATGAATTCGTGAGCATTGGCATAAAGGGTAGCAAAGCCGGCAACAAATCCGATGGCCTTAATATAGTACTTGAAGAAGTACTTGTTGTTCCAGAGATTTATGGACGAAACGGTGGAAGCAGACACCGAAATCAACATCATGGCAATGAGGTTAGGGAGGTAGATGAAGTTTGCATAGGTGTTGGCTTTGTGGAACACGTAGATTGCATATTGCTTAATGTAGTCTTTCAAGCTCTTTCCCGTGACGATGCCGTGCTTGAGCTCGTAGTACTTGTCCAAAACACGCGACTTGAACGCTATCAATGCAAACAAGGCGACAAAAGCGGCATTGTGTCCGACATAGGCCCGCAAGAGGCGCAACCAGGCAATGGAGTGGGACTTCACCCCGAGCGAATAGGTGATCCAGATTGGATTCAAAATTCTGGACTTGATGGAACTCGAAAGGTAGCGCTGGTTGAACTTATACCTGGTGGGGGTCAAGTAATTTGAGAGGATCTGACCATAGATAAGAGGGTAGATCACGTACTCCTTGTTGCGGTAGAGACTAACGAACCAGTCGCTGTAAGTGTCGATCTTAAAGTAACGAGAAGTTTCAGGCGAAACTAACACGTTCAAGTCGGATGGCTTGTCCAATTCGCCGTAGTAGCTCATCCAGAGGTATATCAGCAAGTAGTCCTTGGGGAAGGCATTGTTCCTGAAGGTGGCGAGATACAAGAAGCCACAGGTGACTAAGTTGGAGAGCTTGGCAATGCGGCGGCCGATGGTCTCCTTTTTCTCCTCTGGACCCTTGGCTTTCTTGGATCCAATCACCTTGTGAAGTAAGGGTTGGACCTCGGGTGCGTGAAGGAGACGTCTGATAAGTGGGTTTAAGGAGAGAAAACTGGCCCAAAAAGGAGCCAGCTTGACACGGGTGGCCAAGAGGACAACGACCCACTTGATCCACTTGGCAATCGAAGGTTCTAGGGATAGTATCTGGAGGTTTCTCATAAGGACTTGGTCGCACCTAATATCTTGTGATAATAAATTTAAGATAGGATTAATCTTATGAGAATTAAATTGAGAAACGGGGCGAATAGCAAAAAAGGGAGGGCTGGAATCTGGCTGAAAATGCCAAGGGAGTGAAGAGGTATGGACCAGGTGATAAGAGTAAGGTTAGGTACCGGATTGGCAATAGAGGCAGTTCTAGTGGGCCAAATATCCAGTCACGTGATCAAGGGTCTTCCTGACCTAGTTCGTCACCTACGGCAGCCAAGAGGAAGAGGAATATCCTGGGTGCTTCAGAATACTCACTTCAGTTGATTTCTTTGCCCATTGACCCTCCTATGAAGCCCCAGCCTCTATAGAGTGTTTCTTCCGGAATCTCTGGTCACGTGACCGACTCTCTCTCCACAGAGTTGCTGTAACTACGGTTCTTCAGGCTGAAATTTAAAACAACACCATTCCAAGCCTTCACTGAATCCAGCAAAGTCAGGCTACGCACTTCAATACTCTTGGAAGCTCCAAGACCACTAAAGTTCTCAGCTCATATGTTTTGTCCTTTTCGCGTATTAATTATCTTGTGATATTTATTTCAACATAAACAAACAGAAACACCGGCTCCGAAAAGCAGCGCCAACCGCGCCGAATTCGAGGTTGAAGAAGCAGGATCGCGGGGCGTGAAAGATACACCTGGGACGACTGATTTCAGCCCCGAGCCGACCAGGGCGGAGCCCCAGCGCAACAATAGGAAGAGACACGGTCACGTGACGCATGTCACGTGACGGTCAACTGCCCTTGTTTTGTAGCTAACAACAAGTATCAACTTCATGTCTCTAGAAAGCAACCCCACGTCACCGCCCATCGCCGCATCCCGGTCGCGGCACTCCTATGACACCACCTCCCCCGAGATGCTCCAAAAAACCAGAACGCCTTCCGCTTCCTCCACCAAAGAACGGGCCCATCTTCCTCGGTCTGCCTCCAGATCAAAAGGTATCAGTCTAAACTTGGCCGTATCGCCCGTGGCCATTCCAAACCAGTCATACAGTGCTACACCATCGCGCTTGGTGTCTGGACATCGTCATTCCGTTTCCAATGTGGGTCCCCAGTCGCTGCCGTTGTTGTCGAATCATCTGGAACGGTCAGTAGAGGAGCTCAAGTACGACGTGCCTTTGCCACAGATGGACCAATTGGAGGTCCTAGACATCGACGAACAGCTCCGGCTCTTGGCCCTCAAGGAAATGTGCATAGTGGAGATCAAGGACAGCATCAACACCTTGAATCATAAGCTCTCCAGTCACGAGAAAGAGCTCCACAAGCTCCGCGAGGTGATCCAGAAGTCCTTGTACCGGGAATTGAACGGAACCACTACATCAAGGGCCTCTCACAACAGACAGAACAGCAATCCCCGCGAGGAGGCTATTGCCAGCACCAAGAACAGGTCCAGAAGGAGGACCCTTTCTTCATCCTATTACACTCCTGCGAAAGAGGCCGGGGAAACCACCCCTATTCGTACAATTCCTCCCACAACAACATCAAACGACAACAGAAACTCCAAATTGTGGACCAATCTTGCCAAACCACTCAACATGCTACAACAATTCGATACTATGCTCCAGAACGAGTTTGAACGGTCTCTCAGCACTCCACTGCAACACCAACCCCATCCTTCAGTGGACCTGTCTACAGGAAGCACGCATTACCGCTCCCGTAACTCCGAGGACTCCATCTCAAGTTACGGCTCACTTCCGTCTCCGTTGAAGTCCAAATCCAAACCGTTCCCTTCCACCGATCTAGACAGGCATTTTCCCGAACCAGCATCCTCCAGAGCATTGCTGCCTGATCATATGGGCACCAAGCTATCTGGACCCCAAAGAAATACCGAAGACATGATCCAAACGGTTTCTTCGTCCATTTGGTCGTTTGTCAACGACGTCAAGTCTAATGTCCTTTCTTCATTGAGTGAGGAGGACTCGGCCCACACGTCGCGCAACAACTCCACCACCAAGCTCAACCACAGTCCCATGTATAACCTAGACACTGGGTCCACAATTCATCTCAATGACGAGGACGACTCGAATGGAAACACGCTAGTATATCAAGATAGCAAGGGCATTGTGAACAATAGCGACTACGAGGATTTATTGGATCCCAAGGTTGACGACATCGACGACCAAATCGACTTGTCTATGTACTCAAGTCTCCGCAAGAATACCTAGCAAGAATATAGAGTCTGGGTTGATAACGAATATACATTACGCAAAGCAGGTGTAGAAGCTTATGGAAAATAAAGTGTGATATTTATTGGATAGTGAAGTGTAGCCTTTTTCATACTTGTAGCGTTATGCTTTGTGATTTAAGCGTGACATTTATTGGAAAGTGAAGTGTGATGCTTTTCGGAGGAAAGCGTAAGTATTTACTAAGTGTAGCTACTTTAATACATTCTGAGTGAATGCATTTAGGGTGAGTGTAGATGTCTAATTTTAGAGTATATATCTAAATCTACAAGCCCTGCAAGCCCTTGATCAACTCGGACTGCTTCAAGTTGTCCAGCTTCCGGTCGGAAAGGTCGCCCACAGATCTCAAATCCTTGAGCAAAATGTCCTTCAACTTGTCGAAATACACCTCCTGGAGCAAGTTACGGATGTTGTACTCGGACTTTTCCACCAAGGTGCCCAAGTTGATCAAGTGGGAGGTTTCCAAGTTGGCTCCTCCATCAACCTCTAATACCAGGGTGGTCTGGAGCTGCCGGGTCAAACTGCCGGCCAATGTCAACGAACTGTCGCTCTTCAAGTCCAAGATGACCGAGGTGGTCACCTTGTACAATGCAGTGGTGCTGGACTCGGGAATCACCTCGAACACATGGATGGAGTCCCACCTGCCAGAACCGTCGTCTGTCTCCTTCTTGATCAACACAACACCGGCAAATGCGTCGATGGTTTCGTCATCCTCTGTGTCCCACAAGTATACTGACGAGATTCCGCTGCCTTCGTAGTATAAATCCCGGTAAATATCAAAGCTTTCGTTGGCCTTGATTTCCAACTGCCTTAAGGACTCTGAGGGAAAGGGAGGCAATTCGTCTTCCTCACTCTGCAATGGATAGTACTTGTTTGACCAGGGCGATCTGTACGAGTCTCCGTCTCTGTTGTAGTCACAGCACAAGTATGGTTTGCCGGTTTCGCCACACTTGGAGGTGGTCAAGGGCGTATCTACCGAGGACAAGAGATCCTGGGCTAATTCGGGACCTGCCAGGGATTGGTCTTGCTGGATAAGAGTGCATACATTCTGGAGGTTTTGGGCTGTGGATTTGGGATGCAACCTGCGCAAAAGCGACAAGCTGGCGTCGTACTTGAGGTCGTAGGACATTGGGGAGTATAGTGGAGGTTGGAGGCTTGAATATAGTGTTGTGGTCACGTGCGTGGAAACACGTGACCGTGTTTGTATCACGTGACACATACCCATCATGTGACCATCCCCCTCTTCCTCCCCTTTGTCAATGCAGGCACACGGCATGTTTTCAGGAGGCTTTGGCCCCTCCAGAAAATATCCCCACACCCTAAAATCTTTTCCCTTCAAAAGGAAACTCGGGGTAGTGTTTTGGCGGGGATTCATTGTATTTTGCACCCACTAAATTTGGAAACACTAGCCGATGGTTTATTCTCCGAAATTCTGTCCAAATTGCAGTTAACGAAGCGAATTTGACTAAAACGACGTTGAGATGTGGGTGGATAATTGTTTCAATCGCCGCGGCTGTTGTTGGAGGTATTTTGCTTTTATCTACCGAATAAATACTCTGTTTCCGTAGAAAGCGATTAAAATAAATTATTATATCTGCCAGTATAATCCGAATTGTATTATAATTCGGGTCTAAACCCTGGCCCCTTTCTATAACCACATCATAATGAGATGAAAATTGCCTTGAGGGTGTGCATAAGAATCCAGAACCTGGCCAGAGCTATTTTCAACTGAGCTCCTATTTTAGTGAAATTCACTAAACCACTAAACTCCTTTTTGGTGTATTTTAACTGAAATCATTTTCAGAAACAACTGATTCATTTTCATTGTAGTGAAGTTCAATTAACTACAAGCTAAATATTATGAATAACGGCGATTTTCCATAATAATTATTTTTAATCCTGTAATTGTGGATACTGGCATTTCAATGCTTGCACTAGTGAGTAGTATTTCCAAAGGTTTTGTAATTATAGGCACGAAGTCAGTATTTTCCATACATATCTGATTCTCTCATATTTTCTGAGCTCTTGCAAAATCCTGACCATGACAATTCGCAGATACTAACATTTTCGAACCATTACTTATGAAAGGAGCTGTGCATAAGTATTAGTCAATGGTAAGATCAATGTCTTACTACTTAGCTAATTTACTTAACCACCACTTAAGTTGAAGTTACAAGAATATGCCATAATCATTAATTAAAAATACGAAAATTTATCCAGATAAAACATACTTTTCGCCTGCTCTAGGGGCATTCAAAATGATGCCATTGATGATTCCTGCGATCAACCCAGCAATAGGCAAGGTGAAAATCCATCCAGCGTAACACCAAATCACCATTTTCCAATTTACGGCTCTCCATTCTTTGTTACACAATCCAACCACAACGGTAGCACCAACGGCAGACTGAGTGGTAGAAACAGGAATAGCCAATTGGGTGGCCATGACAGTGGTCACAGCAGCGCCCAACTCAATAGAAAATCCACGCGAAGGAGATTGCAAAATCAATTTGTTACCCAAATTGGCCATGATGCGGTAACCAAAAGTCCAACATCCAATAGAGAGAGCAGCAGCAGCGTAACATAACACCCAAACTGGAACCTCGGATTTGGAACCGACGCTGTTAGAAGTCCACACCAAGTACACTGTAGCTAATGGACCAGTTGCATTGGCAATATCGTTGGCACCATGGGCAAAAGACATGGTGGAAGCGGTGATAGCCTGGAGAAGTGAGTACAAGAACTCTATCTTGTTGTCGTAGTACTTCGATGAAGTGTGTAATTTTTTCAAGTCACCTGCCAACATGTCCTTGCTTTGAGTTTGAGAAGAAATGATGTCACGATCCACACCATGGATGAACAACTTCCAGATAAGAATATGCCATTTGGAGGGGGTCTTGAGAAGCTTGAGGTACATTTGTTTTTTAGAAGTTGGAGCAGTTTCCTGGGATACAACTCTTGTAATCTCGATCTGGTTGTCGGCGGCCTTCTCCACGTCGGAGTACTCGTCAGCCGACTTGTGAGCATCATCGGTAGTTTCTTCATCGTAACGTCTTCCTTTGTAATAGTCAATAGTCAATTGGTGACCAGCAGGCATGGGTGGAATATCATCTGTGGACTTGAACCAGTAGGTAGGGCCCTTCCAGATGTCGTACCATTGGAGGGTCCAGTCGTTGTACACCAACTTTCTGCGGAAGAACGGAAACAAGAAGATCATGTAGAGAGCACAGGCCACGGCACCAGTACCAACAATAGCAGCACCAATGGTTCCTGGAGGCAAATCGTTCAATTTAAGCTTGGGAGAACCCTTCCACACGATCAACATGGTCAAAATGGAGAAAGTGATGAACACCAAAGTAGGCACCAAGATGAGGGCGTTTCTCAAGGATTTCCGCAAGTCCTTGATCTCCAACACTCCGTACTTGGAGATGAGGAAGGTGATAGAGGCAAAAGCACCGGCCACAAGAGGAGCGATGAACCAGGAAGCGATGATCTGGGCGACTCCATTCCATCCCCAATTGATGTTTTGGGCGCCTTTTGCAGCAATGGCTGAACCAATGATGGCACCAACGATAGAGTGGGTGGTGGAAACGGGCATTCCGATGTAGGTGGCGATGGTCAACCAGCACGAGGACCCCACCAAGGCGCAGGCCATGGTGACCATTAGCACGGCGGGATCGTCCTCGAACACCGAGATGTCCACGATCTTGTTTCTGATGGTGTCGGAGACACGAGCACCCACTAGCACCGCACCCAAGAATTCACAGATGACGGCAAGAACCATGGCCTGCCAGTACTTGAGCGAACGGGACGAGACGGAGGAGGCAAACGAGTTGGCCACGTCGTTGGCACCGATGTTCCATGCGTCCAAGAACGCAAAGATCATGGCAATGGCGAAGATGTAGTCAAACTGGGATAGCGTTTGCATTGTGTGATTCTGTATGTTGATTGAGCTGATGTGAGGTTAAAGGGTTACTTAGACAGTCCCCAAAGCTGTTGAAGGAATAGAATCAGGTGTAAGGTCAGATACGAGTAGGAATACTCGATTGGAGACGTTCAGGCCGGGTTTCAAGGAGAAAACGGTAGTATTGGCCCAGTTTCACTTGAAAAGAGCGTAGCTAAGATTTAGGGTGCAAAATTTCCACTGCGACCTCTAAAGAACTGGATGTTTGAATCTGATGAGCTGCATCTCTGGCACTGGCTGTGTCTTTATACCCAGATTCAAGCAGTGCATACTAGAAGAAGATATGAATTGGAATTTGCAGTCGCCAAGATCAACATCCGGTGCTAAGGGCGTCTTTGCAGTCGCCAAGATGTTAAGAAAAATGCTACCATAGTGCCGTTACAGAAAACGTGGGCTCAGATAAAGTCAATAGAAAAGGTGGGGATCATCATAGAGAGGAAGCAGGCCAGAGAAGAGAGAGTTCAAAGCTATGTATAGAGACCGGCTTCAGGTAATTGAGATACTGATGCAAGCTAGGGCCGGAAGTATGTTGATGCAGATCGTTGGTGTGGAACTTCGCAAATTTGGAACCAACCCGACTAAGTAAGAGGTGGGCCGCAATTTGCACCCACGTGTCGAGCCAAGATAACAGGGGGCTTGAGATTTGGGTATGGATTCGAACGTTTGGACCGGCCACCATGTTTTGAAATGGATGACGGGAAGGCAATCAAGCACTTCTGTAGCTAAAGAGAATGGTCGATGTTCGGAGAGGTAGGTGGGAAATAATGGATGTGAGCGAAAGAAATTACGGAACGAAGATGGGGAAGTGGAAATCTGCTTTAGAATTTGGGGAATGCAACTTCTGGAGACTGGAGTCTTTGGTGAATATCCAGAAATTTGCAGACATTCATTGTGAAGAGTGTTCTCTCCGTTCAAACGGTTCATATGGTGCATGTGTAAATAGAGTTGTTATGTAAATTAAACTCCAATAGGCTTAGTTACGGATGGATCTGTGCTAATTCAATGCTACTCTGGTGATGAGATCGAACTCTACTTGGGTCGGTTTGCTACTACAAGGACGCTATAATGTAGTGATCACGGAGAATTCTAACTGCGGCTGTGTATCATGAGTTCAAGTGTTGATCCATTTCCACTTCTATGAGTGGAAATACAGCCCGTAAATTAACTAAAATGAGGTGGAAATAACTTTGGGACATTCTCCTCAAAAGCTCCCAAGCGATTCCCAAATCTTAAAACCCAGACCTATGTAATTTCCCGAACCCACTTGAGTCGTCCTATTGATGGTTTACGGCGGAGGTAGGAAAGACCTACACAATCAACCAAATTTCAATAAATGCCCTCCACTTTTCAGTTAGTTCCACCATCATTTACATACTACTATGTGTCCATCTGTAGCTCGAATCTAGCCCAATCTTCTTAAACATTCCCAAAACGCCCAACTGTATTGTTTAGCAGCTGGAGAATCTATTGTTCCTCTGTAAAGTCTGGCGACTTCTTGCTCCTTCTTGTGAAAGTAGACTTTTCAATATATGCTCAGCCTGGATTGCGCCCAGCATTTTTGGCATCTTGCTGACCTGCCTTCACCATCGAACTTCCAGTTGATACACGTGGGATATGCCAAAAATGTCCTATTTGGAGCAGAGTATGGGGTACGCTCAGATTCTTCCTGGTGTTGGTTTCGATTAGTTTTTCAATCACATTTGGTATAATGGTTGGAAAGGTGAAAGATAACAGAATTTAATTCAACAACTGAACAAATAACCTCTTGTTTCACGCACCGATTCCGGACACTTGATTGTGGTCTGTATTTTGTAAGTGTCCAATTTTATTGCTCCTCAAAGCAAGGCGACCTCGATGGCTTGACAAGTTCAATAAGATTTTGTCTATTTATTCGAGATCTGAGTATGCACAGGAAGATGAATATTGCAATATTATCAGCTTTGCAAGCGTGAGTTTTGGAATATCCATACACCCAGACCCTCCAGTAGAAATTGACCGAAGGGAGCATTTGTGGGGTTAATTAATGAGCAAATTGGTTAAAATGTGAATCAATTCAATGGCCACGAAACAGGACCAAAAGAATATTTCACGGAAGATCCTCAATTGGTGACGTATCTTCGGTATATTTACCCTTGATCTTTCCCCGGGTGCCACATTGTTGGTTCCATCATTTTGAATAGATCAAATTGATAAGCGCGGAAATGACAGATTCTGATATGCAAATAATAACAGCAGCTTTCAGGTTTCAGCTTTCCTTGAGCCGAGGACAATTGATCCTCTCAATTGTCAACCAAAGTCTTCACCTCTTGTGGTCCAATCAGAAGGCATAATATGCTTATGTGACCTTTCCTTTCACTCCATACTTTATCGTCCCACTGTGGCCGTATATTGTGGCTCTTTCGCATCATACGGCACGATTTTGGTTTATTTGATAAAAACCAACGAAGACCCTGCGATTATCGTTCGGTTTTCAGAAGTGAAAGAATTTGCCACTTGAATATTGAGTTTTTACATCAGTTAGAATCAGACATAGTATTCTCGATTTAACCTCAAAGGATTCAACTATACAACCTTATCAGTTTGCCTCCTATTGATCCCAGCTGATTCCATTGATTCCAATTGAACCCTTCCCATCCATTATTCCTTACTGCCAGACATCCAGAGTCCCCAACAGAAGCGAATAACTTGAATTGCCTTTGATTTTTCAGTTTAGCTCCCCATAGAAGCCCTACGTTTAGAATTCACAATGGAGTACGTTACCCACTTAACAGATCCAAAGGCAGCAGTAACATCTACCTATGGCCTCACCTTCACGGAACCGGTCAAATACTACGACTTCCATGTATATTATTTCGCCAGCCAGGCTCCTTCTAAAGAAGAAGCCTTCAAGCTACTTGACAAGTTGGTGGCAGATTTTAAGGAAGAGGCTGCTACTGGTGCCATAATTGTCAAGCGATTGCCCAATGACAATGTAATTGGACCTCACCCAACACAATTTTGGGAAGCAGACGTGCTCAGGCCCGAAGTTTTCATCAAGGTGCTTAGTTGGTTTCAATTGAACCATGGAACCCTTCCAGTGTTGATCCACCCCCAAACTGGATACGACACTCGTGACCACACTTCCAGTGCTCTTTGGTTGGGAACCCAATTACCATTGTTCACTAGCAGGTTTGCAGATGATGGAAAGATCCCCGAGTTTGGAGTAAAGGGAGGAGCCAGAATTCCTGTCGAAGAATTTTCCCAGCATATCAGCAAGCCCCAGGGCCCACACTAATATTCTACTGGTAGATTTAACATTCTAAGTTTTCTTAAATAATAGAATCGAATGCATCTTCTGGGGAGTGTAACTATAAGACTTAGAGCATTTAAAATCACCTTTGGCCTAAAATAGTCTTGTAAGTGTATCGATTCAAGCTTGTTTTATCGGTTCTACTCAAACTCAACAAATTTAAGCTGTAGATTACACTGGCAAACCCCCGTCTGTAAAAAGGGAACTTCTCTCCAATTCCTCTCTGCCGAGAGCAGTTACCCCGGACTTGATTATCCATCCTATACGCTTTCAAAAATTACATTTATTTCTAAACAGAGCTCATCAGCTCGATTGTGCTACTAAAACTTGGCCTCCTTCTTAAACTTGTCCAAACGCTTCTGGTGGTCCTGAATGAACTTGATGACCTTCTTACGGTTAGTTCTCAACACCTCGTTGTCTCCGACGTCCACTCCGTCCAACTTCATGATCTCCTTCAAGAGCATCTCGGTGAAGTAGTTATATTTGTACACTACATCATCGGGCTTCAAGTTCTGGTAGGTCTCGATGTATTCGTCGATCTGAGGCACGTAGGTGCTCTCGACAAAGTCCAAGATGGACTGGATCTGCTTGTTTGCCTTCTGGGCCCGGGTCAACTTCTTCTTGCCCTTCTTCTTCTTGGGGGCAGGAGACACCAATGCACCGTAAATTCCACAGAAAATGCTCACCACCAAGAAGGTACCGGCCAAAGCATATGCACCCAACGCCAACTGGTCGTCCAAGGGTGTTATTTCCACCCTTTTGCTCAACTCTTCCACGAGTCCATGCTTCTTGATTCCAGCTGCGATCGATGATCCGTGCTCGAGAACACGGTACGGATGGCCGGCCTGGATGGCCCTGTCCACGTAGGCCTTGAGTTGATCAACTACCTGGGGCCATTGGGCCTTGATTTGCTCTAAGCGCTGGTCCATTGCTAGTGTTGAGTGTGAAATATTTCACTTCCAGGTGATAATTTGCTAGGTCTTGGGGCACGTGACACGGTTTATGGGGAGAGCCACTCTGAGGTTGGGCAGGGCTACAGTGGGGTCTGCTGGGACGGTGCATGCGCTCTTGTAGGGCACGCGGTGCGTGTACGAAGTGCTAAAAACAAAAGGGCGAAATTTCGGCGCCTTTGGAGTGAAGACACTGGCTGATATATGCTGTGCTCGCCTTGATTATGGACAAAGTTGAGGAATTATCTGCAACGGCACAGGGCACCAGAATATGCTCTATGTACAATTCTGGAGCCAGCACGTACCTCCAATCGTCTCATCCGCTTTCTTGGCCTCCAAATCCAGCTCTTTTGGCGAATGTGCCTTTACTGGTGCTTGTACTGTGGAATTAAATGTGTTGGTATCACGCGACCATGTGGTGGAGAGAAATGAGGCAATGATGTTTAATGCCGAGTAGGAATGCAGAGGTACTGGGCCTGCGACTAGATGCAGGCACTGCAGACACGGCCGTGTGATCACAGCAGCCTCAGCTCCGTGCATCAGCCTTGTCCGGCTTATCCATATGCATATGGTGATTCATGGGCCAGAAGTAAAATATCGGCTTTATTCGGCCAGTTTCGGGCCAAATGAGACCACGTCATGTCAAGATGTCCGGCGACATCGGAAGTTCTTTCTTGAACATTCGTTTAGACCCTCACTCCTCCGGCTGACCAAGAAGAGTGCCTATTACCTCGTCCTCCGACTCCTCTACCACCAGAGAAGAAGCCAGGTCACGTGTCTGGCTAGAGTGGTCTGCCCCAGCAAGATAAGGCTCGGGGTCCTGGGCCCAGTAGATAGCTGGCTGTGATTCGGGACTGGGCGGATCTTCCGGATCAGTCCGTTGGGAAATTGAGTCAAAAGCACTTCCCCTTAAATTTTCCGGGGTGGCCGAAGTTGCGGTTTCTTCGTTGCGATTATCTATGGATTCTTGTGGCAATTCGCTGGTAGTTTGTCCTGTATGCTTCTCTTTGGCGATGTTTTCTGTCAGATTAGACTCCTGTATGGAATGAGAGTTGACAGGGTCCGGGGCTCGAATTTTAGCGGAAGTGTTCTGGTTGATTAGAGCTTGTTCTTCGTCTGCAGCAATTGATAATTGGCTCCCAATTTCCGGCAGTGCAATGTTGACAATCTGGCGGTCTTGGAACTCGCCATTTAGCTCGCTCGATTGCAGGCTTTCCTGGTTGTTTGCATTAGAATGCTCATCGGATGGAATGTCGGTATTATTTTCTTTTGGTTCCTCTATACTTTGCTCGTTCCTAATATTGATTTGTAATTCGTTCTCTATTACTTCTTCACTTTTATCTTCGGTGTCTATTATTTGATTTTCTCTTTCGTTTTGTTTTTCCAATTCTATTACTGTTTCATTTTCACCTTCTCCATCATTTTCTTTCTCTTCCTCTTCTTCAATTCCTATTTCTAACAGAACCTGTGATTCCAGCATTTCCTGTAATCCCTGACTCTTTTGAGTGGACTGCATGAGCCCCTCCATTTGACTCTTTGTGGGTATGGACATGTGTTCCTCTGGAATCAGGTCCAAGGTCTCCATGGCCTGATTATCATCACTCCGTGGAAGGAAATAGTTTTGACTTGTAGGTGGGACAAACGGAATTTTGGATCGGGACAAGTCTATAAATTTATATCTTGGTGCAATTAAATTGTACGACACGTCGCCATTGTGGTATATGGAGCTGTCGTAATCAAAGTAGATAGGCGCTAATTCACCCATTTGGCCCTGTAAATGCTCGACATTGATTGCATACACCATTCTGAGATTCTCTGCCTTTTTTGAAGTGGCGTTTTCTTGAAAATGCAATGAATGGGCATACCAATCTCGATAGAATATGAGTCGAGTGGTAATCAATGATTCTAGCGAGCTGGAAACCTTCAGTCGGTGGTGCCTGTTATTGACCAAAGCTGGTGATAGTACCACCCTTCCTTGGGGCTGTGATTGTTCTATTTGGGTCAACAGAGTGCCTGACAGATCCAAAACTGGCCCTTGAGGCCTCTGTTTGGGTTCGACTTTGTAGGAGGTGTCCAAGTGGCCCAAAAGAATGCAAACAAGATCGTTTTTGAAGGCGAAACTGGAGATAATGCTCAAAAGTAGATGGAGATGGGTGTCGAATTTGGAGGCCGGACTTTCGGTCAAGAGTTCCGACGTTGACAGTATTTCCGGCAACGGCGTGGTGGTGCCTGTTTCCTTGAACTGCTGAATGTTCTGTATGTACACGGCGTTCTGTTCGATGTGGTGTTTGAGAATGGTCTCTTCGTACAGAGCAGAGAGTTCTAGCTTGTAGAGCTCTACTAGCTCGTGAAAACCATCGATCACGAGCATGGTCCGGCCCCTTTCCGCCCCCTGTGCAAGACGAGACGAAGTTAGCAAGGCGAAGAGCTTAGCAAACGTGTCTGCTGTGTAGGAGACGAGAGAGCGGTCTAGCCATTGAGAGCGGAAGCTGGAACTGGCCGTGACGTAATGCCACGGAAACGGTGTGAGTGTGTCGATGACCACCACTCGATTGAGTTCATGGTGGGCCAAATGGGATGCTATTAGGGATGCTGTGACGGTGTATAGTGATGAGTTGCCTGGACCTGCCTGGAAGTCGTACACCCTGTGTCTGTTCGCCGAGTTGAGTAGAAGGGCATCTAGCGACGGGATGGACGTGGAGAGGTGGCTGAACTGTTTCTGCAGAACCACCAAGTCATACAATGATACCATTGGAGGTGGCAAGAGGCGAAGGAAAGAGGATGTTGAAGGTGAATTTGAGTGCGATGCTTCCCCAGATTGATTTAAAGAGCAGAGATGGAAAGAACGGTGGAAATCAGGGTAATGGGAGCATAGAAAAATGTGACAGTAGTGAGATGTATGAAGACACCATCATGAATGTCTCTTGGGGTTCCTGGGGCCGTAAGGGTGTGTCAGTCAATTATATGAATAATTCTTTCATCATGCATTAAGAGACACCAGATCCGAGAATTACATGAACAGACTTTGCCAACACAAGACGATGTGTGAAATTACTCTTCTCATTGCGCATTGGGGAGAACTAAACGCGCATTCACTCTACTACTACGAGAAGTGGAGTCTACGTGTACTATGGAATATTTGCCCAAGTAGGCAGAGATCACAGGAATAGGAATTTTCTCAGAGCATAATTGTATAATAATATGGAGGCGTTTTGTTGACTAACTACCAGAAACATGATATACACCACAGACCCACTCACTTACGAACACTCATTATATCCACCTATGTGTAATAGGCTTTGCCTGGCTTTGCCGATTTTCTCATGTAATTTAGTCAGTAACACATTGCCTGAACAAGCCAAACTTGCTAACTACACAGCACAAGCACAGAGTACGGAAATTTCCATCCTCGCCAATCTTCAATATTCCCGACGAATTTAATATCACACTACGGTGTTCATTCCTCTTCAATACTCTGGGCGTATTTAATATCATACTACGGTGTTCATTCATATTCAATGATCTATGCCTCTCTGTGCTGATTTCAGAAGATCCTTGTAGTACTGTAAATCCGTTGCTGGTATCATGCTGCGCTTCTATTCATAGTCACCAGGTCTACAGCGGGCGCTTCTTCACGTAATCTCTGTAGGTTGGCCTATCTGGGCCAAGAGGCTTAAAGTGTCAGATCAACGCGTAATTCGAGTCCCACTTTCGTCCACGTCTTGGGCCCAAAAATGACCTCTAACTCAAATATGACAACAAACCCCAGCCTCCTCCTTACACCTCGTAACTACCTGCATATTCAATCGGAGCTCGTAGTTGGATCTGTTCAGAACTACGCACCATGTGTCTCTTTATGCCCAATGCCCCGACACTCGCTCGGCCCAAATTTCTGTCTGCATGAGTCAAACATGCATGCAGCTGCTGCAATGTAATCAGGAAAAGTAATTGGAAAACCATGTCCCTCTTTCTCTCCCAATTCTACTCTGTTGCACTCGGCAGATCCCGTGTTGATGTGTGGGGTTTCGAGTGCTGACCGTTGTAACTCGCTGTTCCCCACCATTGCAGCCATGACCAAAGCTTATCTGCCGTCGCATTATCCGTTACCTCCGTAATCACACCCCAGGTTAAGCGAGATGTTGCAGAGCCAAAGGCACTTACAAGTGGCCCATTTCAGTGTGCATTTAGGACAAACCAACATTCACTTCTTTTCCTCCCTTAAAAGCTTCGATCTTCCTTCCCCAACGTGCATCTAGAACCTTAACCCCACCCTTCCTATACAGGTTCTTCTGGAAGCCCAAACTTTTGTGTTACGAAGCGAGCGAAAATTCTCAGTGATAACGACCTTACTGACACAGATAAGCTTCTTCTGCCGGTTCTACCAAGCAATGTACCCGGATCCATGGCTTGAAAAATGTCTCTGTTGATTGCTGAACTCATAACGTCGTCAAAGTCCGCATTTCCGTCTTTTACAGGCCTTCTGGAGACTGTTTTATCCAATTATACTCACATAATACTGGCATCTGGAGCCTCTCCCGTGCTAGATCCACTGTTGGATGCGCCGCAGCTATACCAGCGGGTTCTCTTGGCCCATGTGTCGGAAATCTGTGGCATTCTATCGCTTTCTGTGTGGCTTTTCGCTCAACTTCCCCAAATCATTGAGAACTACGCCAACCAGAGCGTTCTGGGTGTATCCCCGTCGTTTTTGATGTGCTGGATTGCTGGCGACGTCACCAACCTCGTGGGATGTATCCTTACACGAGCCATGCCTTTCCAGACGTGTTTGGCCGCATACTACTGCTTCATCGATTGCATTCTCACTCTTCAATTCTGGTACTATACCAGAATCTATCCCCACCAAAAGGTGCACCACAACTTGCTCCAGAGCCCCAATATGCGGCGAAATACCCCAAAATTCTTAGACCCAGGTTCTGGAAGACGCAACCGTTTCGACCAATCACCCCATACTCCTATTAACATCAATAACGTGGCCCCAGTGAGACAAGAGGAAAGTCTATTCCAGAAATTGCTCAGTACTTCCTTTCTTGCTGGAAGTCTAGGAAAAGCTAGCGCCCATGTTACTGAAGATTCTGCCTCGGAGTCTTCCGGAATTTGGGGCTATGTCGTGCTTTTGGTCTCACATCTTTCCACTAGAGACATCGGAAAATGCTCTGCCTGGTTGTGTTCGTTCCTATATCTTTCTTCCAGATCTCCCCAGATAGTGAAGAATTACCGGTCTAAGTCTACCAAGGGTATTTCAGTGTTCCTCTTCATGTTTGCCATGATGGGAAATTTATTCTACACCATTTCCATTGTGAGCGACCTCATTCTACTCAGAATGGAACTGCCACATCACCATTCCCGTTATCACAGAGTTTTCATGGAGCAGTTGCCCTTCATCGTGGGCAGTGCAGGTACCGTAATCTTTGATTGCATCATCATGTTCCAATGTCGCTACTATAGAAATAACTCCAAGTCGAGAATTTCGTCCTACGAAATTATTCCAAAATGGGATCTTGAACATCCAGGAGATGAATTCAGTCCCAAGACCTCGTCTCAGTCTCCACTAGGCTTTCAAAAACCTGATTGGTACACCAACAATTTCAGAAGTTACAACGAAGAGGCCCTATATTTGAATCCGGGCCCGTCTGGAAGTCGTGAACGAGGAGTTCTGTCACATTCCACCACTGAAAGAACCTCTTTGAAGAGTTCTGCTCATGCTTCTTACATGATTACAACGCCTCCTCCATCGCATTACATCTCAGGAAGTTTCACCTCTCCATTGAGTCAAAGCCAAACTGCACCACAAGGGTTTCTTTCTTCTGCCATGATTTCCATAGCACAGTCCCTTTCCATCAAAGACATTCTCCCCAAGTCTCCCATTTCAGTGTCATTTTCAGACCCTCCTGCTCCAACACCTCCCTTACCCACCTCTTTAATTCCTTCATTAATAGGAAATTACTCAATGGTTTCCAGAAGAATGTCCACCGATATCAAGGTTCCGTTCTCGCCAATAGACTTCTTGAATAATGATTTCTACAATTCGGACACTGCCAATAACAGTTATCTGACCAAATAACCATATAGGAACTAGAACTTGTCAATATTGACATTAGAAAGGATACATTAATATAGTTTCAAAGAAATCCAACAGCAAATACTACGTCGTAATCAATGACAGCCCAAGAAATGTAAAATGGACACTAGACAGCTGGAGTACGCAGCTCATGTAAGAACTTGTGAGGTTGTTAATTTCAGAGATATAAGCAATTGTACATCATTACGCTACAAATGGCAATTCATATTCATCGATGCAGAAATACTATTTTAAAGTCGTTTCAGAATGATTTTCTGGTATCATCTCACCCTCCATGCAGAGTTAGGTAAGGTTTGCAAATAGGTGGCCTTCTTTTTCACCCAAAACAAAATGAAAACACCAATAACCACGCAAATGGTGTTGGTGTAGTAATAACCATCCTGAATAATGTGAACCATTCCACTCAATTCAGTACATTGATGATGGAGCTCTTCCGAAGTAATAGGGAATTTTTTGGAGGGAAGAATACACTCACTGATGGTGAACTTGTCAATCAAATAAAGAATAATTAACCGGGGCCATGTTCCTCCATAATTGGACACAGTATTCAATGTAGTCATGTAGGTGCCTCCGATAGAAGGGTCGGCAATCCTGGTAAAAAATGCAGAAAGCGAAACGAATTGAATCGTTCCCATGAATGAGTTGAGTAAATGTTGAAGAATAATCAAGAAAAAGTATCCAGTACTGACCTTTCTGTCTTCAGGGAAGAAGTAGATCAAAACCTGGGCAAACATGGCGGCAACCAAACGGCCAGCAAATCCAATAAGCCAGGGTTTCAAGGGAATCTTTCCATGTGACCATCTGCCGGCATAGTAACCGAAAACCATTTCAAAGGGGAAATCGATCAACACCGTAATGGACAAGTCCTCTTTAGACAAACCCTTTTCGAGCAATTTCAAGTTTGTGGCTGCTTCATTGACCTGGAACCCGAACTTGGCAGTCAACAATATCACGATCAAGATTTGGATATTGGGCAATTTGAGGACCTCGTACATGGACTCGTAAACCGTCCACAATTCGGTCAACCGATTGGTCTTGGAGTTGAACGCCGTCTCCACCTTGACCTTCTCGTTGGCAAGCTTGGCCTGGTTTGCCTTGGCCAAGTGGGGTGGGTCTTCTGGGACAAAGTATAAAAGGCATGTCACAAGAATATACATCCAGCCCCAGAAACTCAAGTATTGGCCTAAAGTGAAGAGACCGGTGTCCAAAGGCTCGTCACGCAAGTACTTGTTGGCGAAATCGGGAGATGACAACGCCAAAAAAATCGTGAACGACATGAAGTAGCCGCAATTGATGCCCACAGTCTGTGCCGTTGAGGCAAACGAGAGGCATTCAGGCGACAAACACGTCAATGCCCAGCCATCCACGGCAATATCTTGTGTGGCACAGAAAAGAACCAACATGAAGAATCCGGCGGTGATCTTGGTCAAGTGGGTTTTGGGGTCTTCCACCAACTGGTCGATTTTGGAGCCAAGATAAAGCAAGGTGGCTCCAGAAGTGAGTTGCACTGGAATGATCCACGACCGCCGGCGCCCAATTTTGGGGCTGTAGATGGCGTCCACAATGGGCGACCAGATCAACTTCATCGAATACGGATAGGCGGCCAAGGAAAAGATTCCCACCTGGGAAAAGGTCAATTTGGATTTAAGAATAAACGGAATAGAACCAAAGGCTAATCCCACCGGAACTCCCTGGAGCAAGTAGAGGATAACCAAAACGGCAAATGCAGGCCTGTCAATCTTCTTAAGGCCGATGTTTTTGGACCTGGCGTCCGTATTGGGCTTGGGAGTAAAAGGTGATGTGGTCAGAGTTGATTCATCAATATCTTGACGGGAAATGGGCAAAAGGCCATCGTTTTCGGCACCGAAATTTGTGTAGTTGAGGTCGTTTGAAAGCGACGGCGGTTCGTGCGCGACATGACCGCGTTGGTGGACCAGTTTGGGCATAACAACTTGGATAGAGGCAGTAAAGTAGTTTTGAAACTACAGTTGTAGATATTGGGAATGGAGCACGACCCGGGGTTGTGCTCCGGGCACATAACTAACAGAAACTCTTCGGTGTCTAGTTTGACGTGTTCGGGCTACGGTGTTCTAGAGTCAGTGTTCATTAGTTTTATCTGAATAGATCTATAAGCCCAAGACCTTTCTCGAGGCTCTAAGCACAATTTCTTGGTCGGGGAATGCAAAGTCTTCCAATTCCTTGGCGTATGGAGTTGGGACTTCACAACCAGTGCATCTCTCGACAGGAGCGTCCAAGTAGTCGAAGGCCTCGGACTCCATGATTTGGGCACAGATTTCGGAACCGACACCGAAGGCGGGGAAACCGGCCTCGACGGTGACCAAGTGGTTGGTCTTCTTGACAGACTCGATGACGGTGGGCATGTCCAAAGGCTTGATGGATCTCAAGTTGATGACCTCGGCCTTGACGCCGTACTCCTTCTCCAAGGTCTCAGCGGCCTCCATGGCGAACTTGACGGATCTGGAGTGACCGACGATGGTGATGTCGGAACCCTCTCTTTCGATGTTGGCCTTGCCGATGGGCAAGACGTAGTCGGAAGCCAAGGCCTCCTCGGAGATCTCGAAGGATTCACCGTAAGCGATCTCGTTCTCCAAGAACACCACGGGGTTGGGGTCTCTGATGGCGGCCTTGATCAAGCCCTTGTAGTCCTCGGCGGAGTAGGGGGACAACACCTTCAAACCGGGAATGGAACCGTACCAAGCGGCGTAACACTGGGAGTGCTGGGCGGCGACACCGGCAGCAGCACCGTTGGGGCCACGGAAAGTGATGTTACATGGCTGCTTACCACCGGACATGTAGTAGGTCTTGGCGGCGGAGTTGACGATCTGGTCAATGGCCTGCATGGCGAAGTTGAAGGTCATGAACTCCAACACGGGCTTCAAGCCGTGCAACGAGGCGCCGACGGCCAATCCGGTGAAACCCATTTCGGTGATGGGGGTGTCGATCACTCTGCGCTCTCCGAAACGGTCCAACAAGCCTCTGGTCACCTTGTAGGCACCGTTGTATTGGGCCACTTCTTCACCCATGATGAACACGTCGTCGTCCCTGTCCAATTCCTCTGCAAGTCCGGCGTTCAAGGCGTCACGGACGGTGATGGTCTTGGTGCCAGAAGCACTCGAAGCCATACGGGAGTCGGTCATTCTCAATGCCTGGAACTGGCCTGCTTGAGGCAAGGTTCTGGTGACATTGGCTCTGACGGCCTGGGAGGCCAAGTGGGCGGTTTTGGCCACAGAAGAGAACTTGGACATGGTGATTGGTGAAGGAAAAGGAGATGTTGATGTTGTAAAATTGTACGGAAGGATGAGGGCCGGCACGACTCGGGGGTAGAGCTCCGGCCCAACAAGTGGCACGTGCTGCGGGTCACGTGCGCGATGATCGTTGCGTTCCCCTCTCTTGCTTTGCGTTTATTTGCGTTGCTTTGCTGTTGTTTGGATCACGTGAGCCGTATCACGTGACCCATACTCCACCCCGGTGACGGCCGGAACTGCCCTGATCTCGGCCCCCCAGCCGTTAGTTCGAGCAAGCGAACAGCTCCCAGTCCTACACAATGGTAGCTCGAGGCTTAGACACGGTTGGAGGAAATTGTTCGAGAAATCTGTGGCATTTCCAATCCAAAGATTACTTCCCTCGCGTTAATTCTTGAATGAGAGTCAAAATGGCCGGAAAGGAGCCGTACAAGTAGAAACTTGGTAGCATTATCAACAGCATTGTCCATTCAGGGCCTTCTCTCATTAGAACTTGCATTCATGTCGTCTTTGCTTGTCTAGACACTCCCTTACTCCTCACTGCCTCTTGTGTCATGTGACCCGTATCCAGTGATCATATCTCCCTTCCTGTACTTCCCGGGACACACCCGGCCCTCCACTCAACACTCCTATCGTCATGTAACTCAGGCTAAAAATAATCACGCCGCATCAACTTATCTTGACCCGTTGGACTTGTTGGAGAAGCCTTATCATGGTGATAAGGCGGCGAAAAGAACATTTTGACTCAATGTCAAAGGTGGGATAATTTCGCTATCTCTACAGAAGAGAAAAATCGGTGTAAAATTGGTTGATAAAACGTTCTCTATTGGCTTCTGTATTATGAATCCGTGTTCTAGAGAATCGTTTTCTGTGGGTCTATGTTCTGCTAATTTCTATTCCATATATTTGTGTTCTATATATTCTTCGTCTACTATTCGTGCTCTGTGCATTTTCTATCTCAAAAAACCGTGTTTTAATTCAACTACTCGAATTTTCAGTTCCATATCTCGCATGAGAAGGCATATTCTATAGCTTGTGCTAGAGTGCTAGAGAAAGGTGCTCCTAACTCGGCTCCTGATTTCTGTGTCTCTTCTGATTTAATCTGATCTCATCTGTGTCGGGTTCTATTCCATAAATCTCAGGAATTCATCTGGCTTGCTGCTATGGAATACTGCAAAAAGTGCTAAAACACAGAAACGTCACACTGCGAACAAGCGGAACAGTGACATCATTACTTCAGTAACAGAATATCTACGACGTTCAAGAACAGATACGGAACCCTTGCTTCCATAATAGTAGTGCTCGCTTTTCGTAGAAACTGCCTCTAAAGGAATTTAAATATCAAGACAAATGCTACGTAAAAGAGTGCCACTTTCGCCTGACTGGAGCGTACTTGCTAACACTGCCCCCAATGCCATGCTGCAACGCCTCCCCCTACACCCTATTTCATCACATGACTCAGCACACATGACATCATCTCTTCCTGCTGCTCCGGGCCCTTCCCGGCGCTTCCCGGCACCTTCCCTCGCACCACACCCAACACCCTTGCCAAAATCACCCAACCGCCTTGATCTGCCCCTCTCTATCCCCTCTTCTGCTCCGCCTGCGCCCACACCTCCCGTTTTGGGCCACTGCTCGCCTTAGCCAACCTCGTTGCTCGCCTTGTCCAACCTCATTTCCACTTCCACTTCCTCGCCTTTTTGGACCCAAGTTCCACTCTGACGCACGCCTTCCGTTTTGGGCAGTGCAACTGTCATCGTGCATCTGTCCTGCACGCATCGCACAACACTATATAAACTGTGGGATTCTCTTATCGAGACAACAACCATGATTCGTCTTCTCCAGCTCGAGCCTAAGCTCGTCCAAGCGGTACACATACGCAGCTCCGGCGCCATGCGCCACGCTGCGCGCAACTCCAGAGCAATTGCCGCCTCGTACGCCCGTTCTGCCGTGGCTTTCCGCTCCAACTCCTCCATCACCAACTTCCACCGTCCAGACCAGGCAGGGTCCCAAACGCCCGAAGATGCTGCGGATGCTGCTGCCACCATCTTGGCCGACCAGCAGGACAACCAAAAATTGCCAAACAAGGCCACCTGGCTCGACGCCTTGAGGGAAAGAGAGAAGCAGTTGGCCGAAGGCAAGGTATTGGACTCCTACAGCTACATGACGCCCAAGACCACGGCCGTGGGCGAAAAGACCCGCAGCGACTCGTTCAGCTACTTGACTTTGCCTTTCAAGGAAGACAAGTGGGTCTGTGATGCCTACATCAACGCCTACGGCCGGTTGCGGGCCGGACAGTTGTTCCAGGACTTGGACGCCTTGGCTGGACGTATCGCCTACCGCCACTGCTCCCCAGCTGAACCTGTTAACGTGACTGCCTCGGTCGACCGTATCTACATGGTCAAGAAGGTCGACGAGATCAGCAACTACAACTTCGTGTTGGCTGGTTCTGTAACCTGGACCGGAAGATCCTCCATGGAAATCACCGTCAGAGGTTACGCATTCGAAGACAAAGTGCCTGAAACTATCACCGAGGAGACTTTGCCCCAGGAAAACATCTTTTTGACTGCCAATTTCACATTTGTCGCCAGAAACCCGCTCACTCACAAGTCCTTTGCCATCAACAGATTGATCCCCATTAGCGAGAGAGAATGGATTGACTACAGAAGAGCCGAGTCCCATAATGCCAAGAAGAAGCTTGCGGCTAAGAGCGAGCGTTTCATTCAGCCATCGGACGAGGAAAACAGACTCATCAATGGCATGTGGAAGTCGTCCAAGCTGCTCAAATCTGCACCCAAAGGTGTGAGCCTCATGAAGAAAACAACCCTCCAGGCCACCAACTTCATGCAGCCCCAATACAGAAACAGACACTCCTACATGATCTTTGGTGGCTACTTGTTGAGACAGTCGTTTGAGTTGGCCTACTGCACTTCTGCTGCCTTTGCTGGAACCGGTCCTAGATTTGTTTCCTTGGACTCCACAACCTTCAAGGCCCCAGTTCCAGTAGGTGCCATTTTATCCATGGAGGCCACCGTGGTGTACACTGAGCACATCCGCGAAAGCGGTGAGTCTGACGTGGACTCTCCATTCAACTTCAATCTTCCTGCTACCAACAAGCTCTCTCCAAATGAGAACGGCTTCTTGTCTGAACCAGGCACCCTTGTTCAAGTCAAGGTGGATACCACCATCCAAAACGTGGAGTCGAACAGCAAAACCGAGTCAGGTACCTTTATCTACTCGTTCTTTGTGCCTAAGAACTCCAACGGTGAGAATGAGCCAGGATACTGTTCTGTCATTCCTCAGACTTACTCGGAAATGATGGACTACGTGGAGGGTAGAAGAAGAGCCCAAGATACCGCTCAATTCGTCGACACCTTGCCATAACCACTTTAATTCTCACATCCACGCTTTTCTGAGTGTTAATAATTCCCATATACTTCAGTGGCCTTGCTTTAGTTTTAATTATAGAAAAAAATGTCCTCTCTTATCAGAATGTCGTAGTATAATGTATTCCAATCTGCTTATTCATTCAATGTGTTCAGTTGTACAAATCAGATCAAAGGGCTACTTATGCTTGGTTCAAAAAGTTGGTTTTTACTTTGTTCAAAGAGTTGAAATTCTACTCAAGTCAAAGGGTTCAATTATTATATTCAGATCAATAAACTAATAAACTGATAACAAACGAAAATCATTTAAAAAATACCAAGATCAAATTAAAATACATTAGAGAAATAAAGGGTATCAGGGATGCAAACAATACAAACGGTGAATCCATTCAAAAACCTTAGGGTTTATGAATTAACATGCAGAAATCAAGCGGTCATGATCATGAAAAATCTCAGAGCTATATTCACTAGTCACTGAAATCATCGTCATGAATTTGGGCGGTTTGTCCGTGGTATTGATAATCTGGCTCGTAAGCTGATTCTCTCAAACTTCCTTTTCTAGTAAAATCCACCAATTTGGCTTTGGGGCGGCTGTTCAAAGAAATGTCGGAAGATTGAGCTCTTTCTTTGTTGCTGTGGATTAAACTCTCCGAATTAACTGATCCGAGGGAAATGGCGGATACGTTCTTGCTCTTTATTGGCGAATTTCTCAATGTGGTGGGTGTTTGGTCGGCACTATTGAAAATAAAGTGATCAGATGAAGGTGATTCCAAATCCAAGCTGTGGTGTTGGTCATTCACGCTAGATGTTGTCACATTCATCGAACTGTAGTTTTCTTCCCATTTGAACTCTTTGTCAGAGACTTTTGTTGCCTTAAACTCATCTAATACATCTTCAGGCTCAACGTGATTAGCACTGATATTGTAATTCGACAAGTTTTGATTACTGTTAGCTTGGGATGGATGGCGGGATTCGTCAAACTTTGCTAACAAGTTGAAACTTGTCTCTGTATCGTCACGAGTCCTATTGTTGCTGCTGTGATAAATGGTGGAGTTGTCATGTTTCATTGAACTGTTGTTGTACTCCTTGGAATTTTCTTCTACCAAAACATCCAAGTTTGTAGAAGCCGAACGAGAAATCCTTGGTCTTTCAGCGGTAGCCACCGCATTTCCTGAACCATCGACAATGTTACCATCACTATCTAATCTTTGAATGTTACCGGATGAGCTTCTTGTAAGTAAACCGTTTAACGAATTGTTACTTAAAAAGATCTTTGAGTTCAATGACGACGATTGGTTAGAGTTTCTTCTTGAATTATCCTCCACTAGTCTAACGGAGAACAATTGTTCGGTATTCACAGTGTCCAAAGAAATTTCGGAACCTCTGTTGGGAAGTTTGGAAACCATGGCGACATCAGAACCCTGCTTATTTCTCCAAGACTTGACTGGTTTTTCGGAAGCGTCAAAGTATCCTTCGTCGTCAATTGATCCAACATGTGTTATGGATGAAGAAGTACTCCTTACATCTTCATTGTCAATCTTCTTCTTGTCCAAGCTCAAAACATTCAAGGCGGATAATTGATGAGCCTCTTCATCATGATCGTCCTTGTTAACAGTAGTACCAAACCCGGGTCCATTAAGCTCGCTCTTGCGGTCAGCTGCTTCAACTGGTTCAGGCTTGGTTTTTTCATCATCTTCGTCCTTATTCTTTCTTCTTTTTGCGCAACAAACAAACAAAAGAATGGCTGCAACAATCAACGCGAAAACTGGGATACCAACACCAAGACCAATTGCCAAGGCTTTATGGTTTGAGCTGGACTTGTTGGACGAAGAGTGTGCTGCTGCGGCTGTGGTGGAATGAGCAGCACCAGACAGGGTTGAGGAGGGGCTGGCTGTAGAAGAAGATGCGGACGACGAAGTGCTGGAGGTAGAGTCACTTGAAACACCTTTGATGTTAAACGACTTTGATTCGGAGCCGAATTCTGAACTGGCGGAAACACCCACCTTCAAGCTGTCGAACAGTTTGGGAGTATTTCCGAAGAAGGTCTTATTGTCCTGGTTGTAGGTCAACCAATCGGCGGATGAGTAGTCAACAGAAATCTTGGTGTCGTTGACATCGGTAAAGTCCGAGTCAAGGAGCTGGTACGAAAACCACTTGCCCTTGGTGGCATTGACATCGGGAAGGTCTCTGACGGTGAAGACAGAGCCAATGGCATCGACCGAGTAAGGGAGATCCACCAGGTTGTGGTAGATGTCCTGGATAACGACGGTGAAGTTGTCGAATGTCAGCTCGTTGGGCAACTTGCCGGAGATGGTAAGAGCGTTGGAGTCCAACGACAAGTACTTGGGGAGGTTCTCGGCGTGCACGCTGGTGATGTTGTCCTTGGTGATGAGGTCTCCGTCCAAGAAAACGTCGGAGAACACGGGAATCTCCACCTCAAGGGTGTCGCCTAACGTACCGTTGAGCTTGATGGTCTCGTTTAAGGAGGTGGACAACTGGTGGCCGCCAACAATGAGATGGAAGACGCCCTCGGCGCCAGCAAAGCCGGTGTAGTCGGAGGCGATGACGCCGAAGCCGTAGTTGTAGGAGGGGGCGTTCTGGGAGGTGGCCTGGGGCACGGTGCCGGAAAAGGTCAAGGTGTCGGCGTTGAAGGAGATCCAGTTGGGCAAGGGGCTCCTGTCTTGGGAGCGGCCGTAGTAGGCGATGATGGGGCGGGAGGCGTTGGCGTTGGACTCGAAGATGGACTTCTGGAACTGGATGGAGAACTGCTGGCCCTGCTTGACCACGAGGCCGTCGTTGCCGTTGGTCTGGCCGTACTTGGCGATGGCGACGAACATGGCGTCGGCGGAGGCGAGGTGCAACCCCGAGTCCTGCGACACCACCATGGACACGTCGTTGGTCATGGAGGTGCCGTCGGAGGTGTCGTAGCCCAGGAGCGACACCAGGAAGGCGCCGGTGTCGCTGGCCTGGGGGGTGCCGCTGAAGGTGCGCGAGGTCTCGTCAAACGTCAACCACAGGGGCATTTTGGCCGCCAGGTACTTGATGTTGTTGTTGCCGTAGGTGGAGCGGTAGGTGCCGTCGCTGACGGTGAACTGGTAGGGCTGGCCCACGCGGGCCACGTTGGGGAGCTGTTCGCTGAAGGGAAAGCCCACGAACACCTGGGCCGCAATGGCTGCAAGGAGGGCCTGGAACACGAGGAGAAAGAGCATCTCGGGAGGAGGCCAGGACCGTAGCGGAGGAGGAGAAGGAGTGACGAAGGGAGGGGCCGCGAAGGATAAAGGAAAGAACGGAGTTGAACTGGTGAAGAAGAAGAAGAAGAAGAAGAAGAAGAAGAAAAGAAGAAGTGAAGGAGAGGAAAAGAAAACGGTTGGAGGGTTGGCGCCAGAGGGCGTCTGGGTGGCTGAATGTGTAGATGCACGGCGCGCGTCAAAAGGGTATTTGTTTTTGTGGTGACGCGCAGGAGGCAGAAGTTGGGGACAACATATGGGCGTACGCGTCGCAGGGGTGGGGCTGCAGGAGATGATGAAAAGGGCGAGGAAATGGCCTAGAGGAGGAGCACCCACGGAAGGGGAGAAGACGAGAGAGAGGAGACGGACCAAGAGGGAAGTGGTGCCGGGAGAGCAGAGTGGGCAGGTTATGTTTGGGTTGGGTTGGGTTGGGTTGGTGGTTAGGGCAGGAGGTCGACGGTGGTGTGTAGTTATGGTATTTGACGTAATTATAATTGAGGTTGATCCTGTGGAAACCTACTGGAAATCTACTGGAAATCTGGATGGAAGAGCTCCTTGGAAAATGTAGTATCTGACAATTTTGAGAACCTACAGAATGTACAGAATGTTCAATTGAGGCCGCCTATCTTGGGCATGCTACTATTCTGACACGCCAGGCACGATGTTGCCTCCTATTTGCCTACACGTTGCCTACACTCGTTTCTACAGGTGGTGTCGCTGGTCTCAGTCGCTTCCCTCTGTATCCTCTTCCTTCATTTTCTCTTCTCTTGGTCCCATTACTTTTCCGGTCTAAATTCATCTGGGCTGAGCTGATTCAGCCTTGTCTGCGCTCCTTTCTCGGCTGTAGGTAGGTCGAGTTGGCTACTGCCTCGTCTAGCCAAATGGTGTGACGATGAAAATTCCCCTTTGGGCCCCAGACGACATCGGCTCCCCGTCCTGCGGCAGTATCGCTTCGTGTCTGGCTCTCTCAAGCCTTCTTCGGGCAATAGCCGATTGCAGACACACATTGTATGTCTCCGACCGACGCGTCGACCGTGCATGCGCTGATGAAACCATTTGGTGATACAGAGAGAACGCGTCTTGAGATGGAACCGTATGGATGCGCTATACGCGCAAGTGATGAGATAGGGGACAGTAGAGCAGGTGGAAAGGAAGACGCTTCGGTTCCTGGTGCATGCTGTTTCGTGTTTGTTGTTGCTGACGTTTGTTGATGCTGGCATTTGTTGATGCTGGTGTTTGTTGATGCTCATGTTTGTTGATGCTGATGTTTGTTGGTTTGCAGTCGGTTCGGAGTCTGGAATGTAGCACTTCTCCATGTCTTATGCACCGCCACACGGGCTCATAGGGCGCCTGCTCTTTTGCCCAGGAGACAAAGCCTTGAAGATCTGCACATGGAGGCTATGTGCAAGGGGTTTCCGGTGTCTGGTTTGGTTCTTGTTCGCAAAAGCGGACTATAATTGGACACTGGATAATAGGGACATTGTCTTCATGACCTGACAAACATTTGCAGAACAGAAGCAGGTTTGTGAATGTCTCGGATGTTCCAGTTTTGAGGTACAAGGGTTCTGGCTCTAAGTTTAGTCATTGCAGGTTTAAGGGTTCTGGATTGGTCAAGTCTGCACAGGTTTGTCTTTAGTCTTTTGTGTTTGACCAACGCGGGTCTATTTTTATGTTCTTGAGAGCCTAGTGTTTGATACACCTAGATGTATTGGGTTTGATACTATGGGTGTCTGGTGTTTGATACTCTGGATGCCTGGTGTTTGATGCTGTGGACATCTAGTGTTTCAAGCTCTTGGGGGTGAGTGCTCTTGCTCGTGTGAGGTCTCGGTGCCTACTATTGTTGCTCCAAGAAACATCTCGGTGCCTATTATTCATTTATCCATATTTCAATCCAATTGTCTTTGCTCCTCTCTATCTTGAATTTCGTTATTGTCCTTGTACATCTATGCTCGTACTTATGTATGGCCCTGTTTTCATTTCTTCGATATTCCTTGATGCTCTAGCGTTTAGTCTCTTTTCTTTGTTTTCTGTGACTCTGCGTGCTGATGCCCCTTTATTGATGCCCTTTTCTTGATGACCTTTTCTTGATCACCTCGAGTCTGTAGCTGGGCTTTGGAGTTGATTTTGGCCCCGGTCCTTCCCTATCTTTTGCTTAGTTTTCTACTAATTACTGGCAATGTCTCTCCTTCACAGATCCTGGAAACATCAATTTTGACATGCAGCATAATCAGTTTCGAATCCACCACTTCAACAAGTTTACTAATAGGCCAAATGTCCCAAAGTAGACCCAGGGCAAAGAAATCCGACAGTTTCAATTTTTCATTGCAGTGAAAGATGTTTCCTATAGTTTTACTTCGTGCATTGGAAGCATAACTTGACGAGAAGTGATTGTGATTGTGATTGACGCGATTTTCGCAGCAATTCTCACCTCAAACACAATCTGATACTCCTACTTCTATTAATTAGATATCTCATCTAAATGCATCAGTTTCTTGGTGGTGACTTCTTTCCCTGTATTGTGTTCGTATTTGAGTATTGTGACCAACGGAAGCAACCTCAAGGTATCAAGAGATGAATTTTTTGGCGCCAATTTGTAGGAAATGCATATTGTGATTTTCTTTCCCAGTTTCCTCACAAATCATCTATACTTGTCTGATGCTATTCTGCTTCATTTTGAATCTGATCTTTATAATCAATAAGCACAATAGGCTAAATATTTATCCCTAGTTCCATATTACACAACCCCTATCCTTGGCATTATATTGTGAAACCATCTACAGCACTTCGCAGTGCACCAGTTTTGGAATCATTTATCCTATAAAGAATAACCTTCGAGTACCTGATGAATATAATACACATCGAAACAAAAATAGCATTCCAATCTTAATATTCTTTATTCCATGTCGTGACTTCAGGAGATTGCTGATCCTCTTTTCATCCTTCCGCTTTCATTTGACCTTCTTCATTGGCAGATCTAAGACTAGAGCTGTAGAATTTCTTCAATACTTAAATGTGATAAAATACATATATTTACACCATTTTGGAACTATGGCCACATACATCAATCTATTGTTAGTTGGATATACTTAATATCTAGCGAAGTGAAGGTAAATTTGTCGTTTTGCGCATTTACAATAGAATTCAAAAACGTCACCCATGTCTTACAATCCGTCCAAATTTTTATAGAATATTGTCTTTGCATCTATTTACTGTATATATTTGATGCTTTGTACATCTTTTGAGCATTAGGTAGCACGAGTCTCTGCCTTGAGTACTCTCAGCAATGGGCTGTAGTAGATTGCAAGTATCGCCAGGTAACCAAACACCAAACCGACTATCTTTTCGGCGATAGAATGGAAGTATACGTTGGTCATGAAGAGCATCCACCACCACAAGGAAATAAGCAGAACCAACAAGATGTGAGGGTTGGAATGCAAGAAATGAGCAACAAGACGCCAATCACCTTTGCGGACCAGACGAGCAGTCGACTTGGTGTCAATCCAAAGCTGTTTCCACGAGCTCCAGAATGGCAATCCTTCCAAGAACAAGTAGAGAGAGGCCTGCACCAAAAGAAATACATGACCCGAAGGATCGTGGCCTCCAGTCCATGAGCCACGAAGTCTTCTGCACTGGTATGACGTGACGGCCGTGGATGTAAAAGTCTGGGTCGCAGCTGCCGCTGCCTTTTCGAGATCTAAAGGTGCCACCTGTTTGAAAAGGTGCTCGAATCCGGTTCGAACGCTGCTTACCTCGCATCTTCCTCCTGTCCACACAAAGATTTTATCCATGAGAGGCAATCCGAAGCACCATTGGGTGAAAAGAATCCACCATAAGGTCACCAAAGCGTATCTTAGAGCTGCTCCGGTCAATACTTTAGCTGGAGAGTGTCTGGTTGTCCTGGGCGACTTCTTTTGCGTCAAAACCAACGCATAGAATACCACAACACAGAGAGTTGTCCATCCCCATCCTCTCTTGACAAATATTTGGTTGAGAAAGTTCCGCTTGTTGGTGTAGTAGTTGTGGACTTCTTCTTGGGGTGAGAAGTAATGGACAAGTTTTCCCACCACAAAGTTCACCAAAAAGGAAAGCAAGAAGATAACTTCAGAGGTGGAGGCATTAAGGGCCTTTTCGACTGGCTCTAGCATCCCTCGGACCTTCTTGTAGTGCTGTTCATACACAGACATCTGTTCAGTAAAAGTGTGGAGGCAAATTAGCGATATAGAAAACGTCGTGCGCCAGTCAAGTATCTGTCTAGATGATAATAGTGGAGACCAACAGTCCAGATTATGAAGGCTGTGCTCTCCATGGAATAGGTCTACAAATCATTTTTCAATTTCTTGGGCCAGTTTTATGCATTTTGGGTCTTATGGTCTAAAATTGTCCATTTTCCCCTGCATATTTTCGGGCATTACTTGTTGGGTGCAAACATGGGCCAATACATATTGCACATAGCTAGGATAATATTTGTAAGAAAGTGTGATAGAGAAGGGTTGTAATGGGAGTAAGGTTCCTGCTATACTTTGTTTGGTAAACTACGATTTATATTTCTATCTTTTGTCCTAGACTTAATTTTAATATCTTTTATTCAAAATTCTAGATTTTCAAAGAAATTGTAGATTATCAGAAAATTAGAATCCGAGAAAACTACAAACATTTAGGGTAATCTTATTCTATTATGTTTTGCTATGAATTTTGGGCCTTGGGCCAATTAATATACATCGAGATTTCCGATTTAAACCTATTTCAAATTGGAACTATTGAGCTTGATGCTTCCTCATGAAGTCTAGTCTGACACATAATAGTGAAACTTGACTAAACAGCTGAGAAGCATGAATGCTCGAAGTGCACGAAGGAGGGTGGCGCTTATGGAAATGGCGTTTTAGGGTTACCGTTCAAGTAAACAAAGGGATCCCAACCCTCGAACATTCCGTGCTCTATTGTGTTGTAGAGCATCACCTTAAGCAGCCTTTAACTTCAAGTGTCGTTAACAGACTTCTTAAGCAGACTTTTCTAACAGGAATCATTTATAGTCTTCTTCAGCATCTTTACAGACACACTAACCTCAGCTTTTCAGAAGGTCTATTATTTGAGTTGATTCAACGGCTAATACCATCGTGAGAGAGCAGGAGACCACACCTGCTAGTAAAGTAGAACTATGCAGCAATTCTACTCCCTCTAGCGTGCATTGTTTTGTTCTGGTTTCGCTTCTTCCTCAGCTTGTTCTGGCTTGGTGACATCGGTTCCTGCCCATCTCCCCACCATATCGTTCATCAAACCTTCCACCACTTCAACCCGGACCAAGCCATCGCGGAAATCCTTGTTTTGCAACAACTTCAACACATGTAGACAGTTGGGATACACCAAGTACTTGGAGTATTCAGGCTCTTGCCAGTAGGTCAAGTACTTCAAATACTCGATGAACCGCTCATCTTTGAGGTAATTGTTTTGGGTAAGATACTGGAGGTACTGAATGTTGCACAAGGACTGCACAAACTCCAACTCTATCTCCCATCTGGTGGGTAAAGTGTCCATGATGTGGAAAGACAGTTGTTAGTCAATAGTTGGAGAAGCTTTTGTGGATAAGTGCGATTACGTAATATAACATCAAAGTTTCGAACATGCTTTGGGATGAAGGAAAGGAGAGGACAAGGGACTACGATGCATTGGAATTACGGCAGAAAAGACTCGACGTCCTTGAATGTTACGGTACGGCTTGGAACAGTGTGAAAGCCAGCTTTCCATCGCATCACGTGCAAACAATCACGTGATCGATAATATATATGATCTGTTTGTTATGATAACAAAACTACCAATGAATAGTGACACTGGATCGGCTGGATCCAACGCTGCTGCCGCAATAAGGCTCCCCACCCCTCAGAAAAATGCTTCCACCTCGCATAGTTCCGCCTTGGAGCGGGAATTGGCCCAACTTCAGCACATAAATAGCACAATTTCCAAACTCATAGACACTATCAAATCTACACATTCCAATATCGAGAGAATGAACGAGTCAAGCAACAATACACATATTCTCTTGGATCAGTGGATTCGAATCTTGTCACAGACCAATTTCACTCACGAAATCATCAACAATGAGTGGAGTGGTGAGCCTGATGAACTAGAGGAACAGAATGAGGCAGAGAAGGCTCTTGCCGCAGAATTGATGGCATTGGAGCAACAGAATACCGCCTTGGCAAGGCAAATCGAAGAGAAAGAAAGCGAGAAGTCGGAATCGGAATCTCGTCGTGAAGAAATCGCCAACAGAAGGAAGCGGGAGTTGGGTCTTTTCCGACCTACCAAACGGTCAAAGGCGTGAGAAAATTCATAATAAACTTACGACGTAAATGACCAAAAATAACAGATAGTCTTAATTCGTGGGCACAGAATGAATCAAACTGCACGAAGCATGCAATGTTTAATAGGTGAGGTCTGGATTTAGAATTCAAAACCATTTTTTCCAGCATCGCTAAATCATAATAAAACTGACCAATTACCCATTCTTCTATCCACGCTATTTCCTTCAGTTCAAGTACGAAAGCAGAAAATTTAAAGGCTAATACTTCAAAAAATGCCAGACTCAAAGTAATTAATGTGAGTACTTAAGCATAGATTATTTATTGACACAATAATTTCAGATTTTATACAATAGCAAATTCTGTTGTCTATTATTCTCTAGGTTTCATGCAATTTATTTTTGATTTAATATTTAATCATCTAATTGCAACTCTACTGCCTTTCCCTATAATGTGAATTAATAAATAGTAGCTAAGAAATAGAAATCATCAATCATGCAAGGATGGAAGTAAGCAAGTCATTGGCATCAACAGAGTCATTCTCTTTGACCAAAATAGGACCAACCTTACCATCAGCAGGAGCACTGATAACCATCTCCATCTTCATGGCAGACAAAACAGCGATTGGGTCACCCTTCTTCACGACAGCGTTCTCCTTGGTCTTGACCTCAATAACCACACCGGCCATTGGAGCACCAATTTCATTTGGAGCTTCAGCCTTAAGTCTGGTTTTGGTGGAGACGTTGGCACTTCTGTCTTCGATAGCGACAGATCTCATTTCACCGTTCAATTCGAAGAAAACTTCTCTGGTACCTGTTTGTTCAGAAATCTCACCGACAGCCAAGAGTCTGACAATCAAAGTCTTACCCTTGTCAATGTCAACGACAACTTCTTCACCAATCTTACAACCGGAAAGGAAGTACCTAGTTGGCAAGATGGACAAGTCACCGAACTTGTTGACCAACTTCTTGTAGTCCTCGTAGACCTTTGGATACATAATGTAAGAAGCAACATCACATTCAGTAATGTTTGAGCCGTATCTGGAAACCAATTCCTCCTTGATAGCAGCAAAGTCCACAGGAGGCAAGTTCAAACCAGGTCTGGTGCTCAACTTTATTCTCTTCTTGCCTAACATGTTAGTTCTCAAAGGCTCTGGGAAACCTCCGTAAGGAGTTCCCATCAAACCCTCCATGAAATCCAAAACGGAATCAGGGAAGTCCAATTCGCCGGCTAACTTGTTCACGTCTTCAGCAGTCAAATTGTTAGAGACCATGAATTGAGCCAAGTCACCAACAACCTTGGAAGTTGGAGTAACCTTGACCAAGTCACCTAAAAGTTGATTAGCAACCTTGTAGGTCTCCTTGGTCTGCAACCATCTGGCACCCAAACCCAATTGTTGGGCTTGGAAGAGCAAGTTGGTCAATTGACCACCTGGGATTTCGTGTTGATAAACTTCAGGATCAGGACCCTTCAAGTCGGCCTCGAAACTGGAGTAAAGCAATCTCATTTCAGCCCAGTAGTGGTCAACTTCTCTGACCAAAGACTCAGAAAGACCAGTGTTAATTTCACCGTCCAAAGAGGCTAAGATAGCACTAATAGAAGGTTGGGAAGTCATTCCAGACATAGAGTTGGAAGCAGCGTCCACAACATCTGCACCGGCCTTAGCAGCCTCAACCATGGATGCAACACCAGTACCAGCTGAGTCATGTGTGTGCACGTGGATTGGCAAGTCAGGGTACTTGGCTCTGATCTTGCCAACCAAGATCTTGGCGGCCAGAGGCTTCAAAGTACCAGCCATATCCTTGATACCAAGGAAGTGGGTGCCCATGTTGACGATTTCGTCAACGACCTTCAAGTAATACTCCAAATTGTACTTCTTGCCTGGTTTCAACATGTCACCCGAGTAACAAACGGTTGCTTCAACAACACCTCCAGCCTTCTTGACAGCATCAACACCGACCTTCAATTGTTCCAAGTCATTCAATGCGTCGAAAACTCTGAAGATGTCAACACCGTTATCCTTGGCCTGCTTGACAAAATGGTCAATAGCATTGTCTGGCAAGGACGAGTAGGCCACACCGTTTGCACCTCTCAACAACATTTGGAAGGGAATGTTAGGAACCAACTTTCTCAACTTTCTCAATCTAGCCCATGGGTCTTCGTACAAGAATCTCATGGAAACATCGAAAGTAGCACCTCCCCAACATTCCAAAGAGAACAAGCCACTCAATGCATGAGAAGTGGTTGGGGCAATATTGAGCAAATCGATGGTTCTGACTCTGGTAGCCAACAAGGATTGATGAGCATCTCTCCAGGTGGTGTCGGTAAGCAAGGTACCCTTAAATTCTTTGACCTTCTTGGCAAATACATCTGGGCCTTCCTCTAACAAGACCTGTCTCCAACCTCTTGGAGCTGGGTTGGTAACGTCGATGGCAATACCGGTCTTTGGATCATGAATAGCTGGGATCAGAGCCTCCTCGTTCAACTTAGGCTCACCAACTTGTCCCTTGATGGAAGAACCGTTGACAATCACATCACCTAAGTAACTCAACATCTTGGTGGCTCTGTTTTGGGAGCTGATCATTTGGAAAAGAGAAGGAGTGTCATCAATGAATGTGGTCCAGCAGTCACCGTTGATGAAGGTCTCGTCGGTCAAAAGAGCCAATAAGAAAGGAATGTTAGTGTGAACACCTCTAATTCTAAACTCAATCAAAGCACGCAACATCTTTCTTCTGGAAATCTCGAAGGTGGATCCAGAACAAGAGCACTTGACCAACATGGAATCATAATGGGGAGAAATGATGGAGCCGGAAAATCCATTACCACCATCCAATCTCACACCATTACCACCAGCAGATCTGTAGACTTCGATTTTACCAGTGTCTGGCTGGAAGCTCTTCGTGGGGTCTTCGGTGGTGATTCTGCACTGGATAGCAAAACCTCTGGTGGTAATTTTGTCTTGCAACAAGCCCAATTGTTGGAGGGAAGCACCAGCAGCAATTTGAATCTGGGCAGCCACAATGTCGACACCTGTTATTTCCTCGGTAATAGTGTGCTCGACTTGAATTCTAGGGTTAATTTCAATGAAGTAATGTCTGTTTTGCTCATCGACCAAAAACTCGGCAGTACCAGCGTTTCTGTAGTTGGCGGACTTGGCCAACTTGACGGCATCGGTCAAAATAGCGTCTCTGACGGACTTGGGCAAGTTCTTGGCTGGGGCAATTTCCACAACCTTTTGGTGTCTTCTTTGCACGGAACAGTCTCTCTCGAACAAGTGGATAACGTTTCCGTAGCCATCGGCCAACAATTGGACCTCAATGTGCTTTGGTCTGTCCAAGAATCTCTCGATGAAACAGGTACCGTTACCAAAGGCGGTCTTGGCTTCGGAGGTGGCTCTGTTGAAGGCATCAGCGATGTCGTCGCCCTCGCGGACCACTCTCATACCTCTACCACCACCACCGAAGGCGGCTTTGATGATGACGGGGAAACCGTACTTCTCGACGAACTGGACAGCTTCCTCAACGGAGTCGATGGGGCCTGGGGTTCCTGGAACCACGGGCACATCGTTCTGGATAGCCAAAGTTCTGGCACTGACCTTGTCGCCGACGGCGTCAATGGTGGTGTGGGTGGGGCCGATCCAGGCAATGCCGTTCTCCTCGACCTTTCTGGCAAACTCAGAGTTTTCCGACAAGAAACCGTAGCCCGGGTGGATCATGTTGACGTTGTGCTCCTTGGCGATTCTGATGATCTCGTCGATCTGGAGGTACGCCTGGACGGGCGAGAACTCGCCCTTCTTGCCAATGACGTAGGACTCGTCGGCCTTGAATCTGTGCATGGACAATCTGTCCTCGTGGGAGTAGATGGCCACGGTCTGCATGGACAACTCGTGGGCGGTTCTGAAGATTCTGATGGGAATCTCGCCTCTGTTGGCCACCAAGAGCTTGTTCATGGGGCCCAACACGGTGGACTCGCGTCTCATCTGGTTCATTTTGGCGTCACTCAAGGACATTGCGGAGGATGTGGTGACAGGCGGAAATGAAGGAGGTGGAATGGGAAGGACACGAAGAAGAGAAGGGGGAGGGGGGAGGAGCAGAAGAAAAGTGGCAGATAGAGGTTGCAAAACGGGGGGATAGTTGCGGTATATATAGTGGGCGTCTACAGGTGGGGTGCAGACACAGGTGCCGATTTGGGCCCAATTGGGGGGCGAGGTTTTCTGATAGGGTGATGTAGTCCGGCATGCAGCGGGAGGTGCAGAACAGGTGGAGGGATTGTGCAGGAGTCCGAGGCCGGCGAAATTGAGACACAGTGGGGAGTGTGGGGGAGAAGGGGGAGAACTGTCGGCCCAGAGGAGCAGAAAACGGGAGCCAGACCAATCAGAAGTGGTCCCAGGGTCTCCCCGTGACCCCCGGGCCCTTTTCCGCTGCGAAATCGGGCCATTTTTCCCAGGATATTGCCCCCATGCTTCTTCCCTTGGCCCCGTGCTATCATACGTTTTCGGAGTCTGAATTGCACTCCGAAGCGTTTTGTGGTGCCGATCATGATGCAACCGGCACTTAACGTCCGTGGCCAGCGTGGGGACAGCACCAGCAGAGTCTCCATGGAGAGACGATGGGCCAAGAACGGCCGCGGAACTTCGGCATCCCACGGCGTGCCAGTCGGCTACCACCTTGCGGGAGGGGCACAGGGAGGAGGGGGAGGAGATGGTGCCATGGGAGAGGAAGAGGGTCCAGGATTTCAGGTGGAAGGAGAAATCCAGCTGGAGAAGACGGGCGGACCGTGGTTCTGATGGCAGGACCCACGGTTATCGCAGAATGCTTCCGGTCAGGATATTTCATTCTCCCCAGATAGGCAGGGCGGTCTCACCAGTTTAGGTTTTACCTCTATCTATTGTGTGCTACAGTGTCAATAGTCTATCCAGTCCATTTGCCGTGGACTTCTGAGACTGCGGGGCAGAAAAGAGGCAAGACTTTTCACCGGCGTGGTCTTGGTTGGTGGATAGCGGCCACAGGGCGGAAATCGGAGTTTTCGGAGTCTGGGCACCCATCGATTGCATCACTGGCCACGCAGCAACAGATAGGCCTGGAGAGCAGACAATTGGGTGCTGATCACAGCAGCCCAATAGAGCGTGGGCATGGGAGTGATAAGAAAACGGTGCGCGCACGAGATGGGAGTGTAGGTCCGGCCCGCCTTTCGATGTAACGTGGTGTTTAGCCCAAGGCCACCACCTCCACTACCACCGATCGGCCATAAGCTTCGGCCCAGTTGTTCCGACCCCTCCACGCTTTGTCCGCAAGGCAGACGCGATGACTCTTTCGTTTTCCTCGGCTTCTCTCGAATCGCATACCCGTGGAGCTTTACAATGCAACCCTCTAGCCAGGCTAGTCAGACACCAAGGGCGGCCGTGGATCCACGCTGACTCATGTGGGATTAATTGCTTTGAATTGTATAAAAGGCGATGTGGCGCTTGGTTTCGCTCCTAATAATGGCGGGTTACTAATGTCAGCTGGTACCTGAGTTATCCCCTCCTCCGATTGTGCACTTTGCCCTTTGCACGCTCTCCATTGCTCCGGCGTCCCTCTACACCGTTGCTCTTGTTGGGGCCCGAATCGGCGCTAGGTGCACCCCTCCCCTCCTCCTGCCTTTCTCGTATTTGCCGCCACAAAAGGTGCTATCGTATGATTGCAAGTTTTTAGTTATAAATACTAAGTAGTCTGGGGTTTTTTTTCACACTACGAAATTTTCACCTAGTTTTCCTACTCTACAAAATGCTCAGATCTTTCTCCACTGCCCGTACCCTCTGCTTCAAGAAGGAGAGCGTCTCCCACTTCATCAAGTCGTCCAAGGCTTCGACCCCTGCATCCATGGCCATTCTCTCCGAGGGTGGAGTGGCCCAGGGTGTCCGCTGGCAACCCACCCACGGCAACTCGTTCAGATCGTTTGCCCAGTACAGATTGAGAGTCACCAACCAGTCGCCCTTGGCCATCAGAGCCAAGGACAGACAGCACTAGAGTCTTCAAGTCGCTGCAAATGGGCCATCTGTGATGGTCTTCTGGAAAGGATTTATGGATATTTAATGTACGGTATTGGGCATCTGCGATGCAACTGGAAAAACGTAGACACAGACGTACACACGTACAAACCCGTAGACAGAAACATGGAAGTGCTAGGTGGAAGTAGGTCAGATCGGTGCATGTGCCCGATCACATCTACTTGCTTTTGCAATGCTTCATTTGAGAACGTGAAAAATCGCGGCTGAACCCTCTGACTCAGAATCTCCACGACAGACCGATTGGACCCATTGCAAGTTCTCTCTTGTCCCTACTGGCAATATTGGCGATATCGACACCTCCAACCCCGTAGTCCTACACTCGCATGACTTTGTTTGGTTTCGGTTGGGCTTCCTGGAGATGACCTCTGGGACCATCGGCAAGACAGTCCCGAAGGTCATTGGGTGATGAGTACAGGACAGGAAACGGATTTTAGCCGCAACTGCGAGACGAGGACCCGATTCGAAGTCATGCTAATCCATTGACGAGGTCCTGGTGACCTCTACTCGCTTCTCGACCCTTTTCCAACGATTCGGCCCCAGTCCTGGTCAAATCGGTAGTTTTGGCGGGCCTCGGCTTTTGCAATTGTAATCATGAACACTACGGACCACCGGGACTGCACGAAGAGGTGAGGCTGACAGCGTCATGTCACCTGACAATAGTTGCAACTTGGTGATAGGCCGAGTCAGGGTCTAGGCCGTTTAGGACGTCGTGTTATCGTATTGTTCAAATAGTATTCATACTGTTCTGTTACCCTGTGACTTAGTGATTGATCTGTCTAGAATGTGCTGATTTCTGAATTATGCTTTTGTAGTGAGTGATCTGTTCAGTGCAGAACTGGGTGACACCATACGACAGATCCACTAATCTTAGTATGTTTGTATAATCACTCATCTGGCTGGTGCATTCTAATCCATATGACTGAACACTCTCTCCGTTCTGATCCATAGAACTGATCTGTCTCTCCATTCTGATCCATAGGACTAATCTGTCTCTCCTTCTGAGGTCATATGCCTGATCTGTTTCTCCATTCTAATCCATATGCCTGCTGTCTCTCCTTCTGAAGCCATAGTCCCTGATTTGGCCATGATATGCACGATGCTGCAAGTCTTGAACAATTTGCACTGGCCCGTTGCTCTAATTTACACAGTTGATGGGTCTTCTGCCATATACACACAATTCCGTTGATCTCATGCCGATTGTTCTATTCTTCATTGATAATTGCTTAATTCAGTCGTTCTCTTGCTTCTGCATTCGTACCCATTCCTGCCTGCGTATTCCTGCTCTCCCGCCTGTTTATTCCATGCAACATCTGCCGTGATTCAATTACACTAATTACAGAGGGGAACGCGGTCGGGGTTGCAATGGGGTCAATTGCGCCTGGATCAGTTGCATGGATGGAGAAGCCCCCGAGTCAGGACGGAATAATCCGCCGTCGTAGCTACATGACAGGCGCCGTGATGCGCAACAATGCGCATCACAACCAAGTGCAGCAGCTCCACAGTTGTCGTCGTATCTGGAGCCAATTGGGACAGAGAGAGAGAAAGTGAGGGAGAGACCCAGATAGGTGGGGGAGCGCGGTGCCCCCACGCGCCGGCGTCTCCTCCTCTGCTGCAGCAGTAGCTGCAGCTGCAGTTTTTCCCAACGGCGCGCCTGCAGCACCGGAGGTCACGTGACCCGTCAAACCCGGTATCTCCACCACGGCGGGCCCGCCGGCTCCCGCTCTCACCCCGTCCGCTCCTGCTTGGCCCGGCGGCCGCATTACGCCGCCTCCACCGCCGGCTCCCTCCCCAGCCCAGCCGCCGTGGTCCTAATCCAGCACCCGTTCCGCTTTGACAGCCGACATCGCACGTGACATGGCGCAATTTTCTGCGCGCGTCACGTGCCATGGTGCTATACCAGTGGCACAGTATATACTATCGATTGATGCCACTGTTCTGCTTACTCCGTTCTGACACACCTCACTAAAACACCCTCCAGATTGCGGCATGTATTTATAAGCTGTTTTCCCTAGTTCCGTTGCCGTCCTCTGTATCTCCACTTTGTCTGTCGTTTGATCCCTTCGTGCCAGTATCAACACCCCCGTTTCCTTGCCCAAGCAGCACAGCACAGCACTTCCCTACAGCGGCTGACTGCAAACCAGGCGCTACCGTCCAGAAAAGAAGAGCAGTTAAAGATCTGGTATCTCACTAGAAGTCCCACAAGCCGCACATTCATACAAGCACTACACGTTGTACGAGTCCCTTCAATCGTACAAGTCGCTAAAGTCCCCAGATATTCAACTATTATCCGCTCCCCGATTACGCAGCGATTGCCTTTGCCTTGATATCGTCCTCCCACCCCCTAAACGATATTCCGCCAAGTTGCCCCAATTTCCCGTCTTGACGCCCAGTTGCCCAGCTCCCACCGTGACAACTCCAATACGACATGTCTGACCAAGCCCACACCACGTCGTCCGCCCTTCTAGAGCAATTGGTGTACATCGACAACTTCATGTCGACCAGCGGGTCGACCGCCGGCGACCTCACACCCAACCTCGACATGGACGGCCAACTTTCCATCGATTTGGCTGCGTTTGCCGACGACTCCTTCATCTTTCCCGATGAGGACAAGCCCAAGAACCACGACAAGGACGATGACCACGACCGCGACCATGACGACGACCACGACCCCCACAGAAACAACCGCCACAAGAACTCCAAGAACGACGACGACAAGAAGATGCTTCTCGGCAACCAACCTTCTTTTGACCCTTCGTTTCTCGGGTCGTCCCAGGAGAACACTCCCAACGTGTTTCCAATGTTGACCAACCAAAATGCTCATTTGGGACGCTCAGACCACCAGGCTTCAGATTCCATCCAATTTGACGGCACCAGCTCAGAAGAAAACCACCTTCCGTTCAACCAGGAAGAGTCTTCCCGAGCAGTTATCTCCACGTCGTACTTAGACCAGCTTAACGTCTCGAAACTCCCCAAATTTCCTGTCCCACCCGGAGCTAAGTCCTCGTTAGTGTCAGCTGGCCTTTCACAGAATCAAATCGACTTGCTTAGTGCGTTGATAGCGCAGCACCAAACGAGTTTGGGCAATTCTATTCCCAATTCAGGTTCGGCGTTGACCCGTCCCAGTGTGCCCAATTTGCCGAGCCAAACAGGCTCGTTGAATTTTAATTCACCAGTTCGTCAACATACGCTGATACCGAATGTGTCCCAAATTAAGAGTGAGTTCGATATCAGCTCCTTTTCCAACAACACCACTCCCCAGTATGGTTTGAATAGTCCACAACTACAGTCCCCACCATCCATTGCATCTTCTACCTCATCGAAAGGTACTTCTAGCTCGATTTCAAACTTCAATTCTACTCCTTCGAGTAATAATTTTGGCTTTGGCTCAGGCTCCTCCGAAGTGGACAAGAGACGCAGAAACACTGCGGCCTCAGCCAGATTCCGTATCAAGAAGAAGCTTAAGGAAAAACAGATGGAAAACCAATTGCTGCAGCTTAACGATCTTATCAAGAGCTTTGAAGTCAAAGTTCAGCAGTTGGAGATGGAGAATAAATTGTTGCGGAATTTAATTATCGAAAGAGGAAGTCAAAAATCTGATCAAGAATTGAAAAGATTGAAAGAAAAGGCAAGACTGAGTTGAAATGAGCAATTTTCAATTGTTCTACCCGAATCCAGTTGTATCAGAATAGAGTGACTTCTCGAGCACTAACATCTTGATGATGGGGTGCAACAACAGAGGCCCACATGCATTTTACTTCTTTGTACTTTTGCAAGTACGTATTAAAATTACATTTCAAGTTAGTTCAATAAAAGCAATTAGAATCATCGTAAATCATGAGCTGGAAGGAATTAGAATAATTCATGAAATGGCAATTGGTCATTGATAGTCACGAAGGAAAGAATTTGATGAAACGAGAGTCACAACAATACGACCATAAGCTCGTTTATCGAATAATTCACAACCCAGAATATCAAATAATCCCATTTTTACTGAAGCTTATTCCTTATCCCATTAAGGTAAGGTATCTCCTTCTTCCATGTAAATACTGCAAATAATATTCGCTGGCGAAGTTGCGCCATTATAGTCGAAATCTAACCGAACAAAGCGACAAAGCGACCGAGGCGATAGAATGTCGTCAACTCTGGTGTCAATGCGTGAGATGTGGCGGAAATTGACTCTGGCCGGTGTCAACATGGACGATATTTTGGACTCTGTATAAATCCTCATAATCTTCATATTCTTCATAATCTTCATGTTAATACTCTTCATAAGCCAAAACCATGCACACTCACCCGAGAATGGCTTCCTGACCTAAAGCACCACCAATCCAGTAGTCACACAACCAAAAACAGCGGAAAACGTCTTTGTCTGATTCTGCATCCATGGACATTCGAAAACCATGCCTCAATACGCATGCGTCTTTACTTAAATCAGCAAGAGCCAAATTTCTCCATAAAATCGCCCCAATATTGTCCTTCTTGGTCGCGTTATTTGGTGTTCTTGCGGGGCTGAGAACGTCCAGCCCAAACAGGCGAACAGAAAGATTTTTGTGGCAGATTTTGCACCATTAAGCGATGCTGTTCCTAGGGTCTAGGTGTGGGTTCCTCTTTGGAAGCAGGACTATCGGCCTTGCCAAAGGCCAGTAAATTTAGTAGTAGTAGTTGGACGGCGTTCTCCACGTAAAACCGGCGAAATCGGCCCTGTAGGCAAGATACCAGTGCATAACGGTTCCCATCTCTAAAGGGGTAGCGCATCGAGTGAAAAATTTCTGTTGATCCAACTCGCTATAGATACTTCACCGCAGATAAATGGTGTCCACTCGGTCTCGAAGAAGAGGAGACACGTTGATAGACGACTCCGGCGGTGCAGAAAGTGACGTGTCTATCCAGACTACGGAAGACGCTTCTGTCGGGGGAATTACGGGCGACTTCGATGAGTTGAGAAAAAGCCCACTGGAAGAAACCGCCATCAAGACCAAGGCCCCCATGGCCGGCGCCGAGTACCCAAGTATCTTGGGGTCCCGAGGCGGAGAAACGGCGGTTTTCGGCGCAAAATCGGCGCCTTCTGGCCTTTCTGACAAACTAACCCCCTTGACCGATGGAGATGTCGATACCGACACTGGCGCCCCTCCAAGTGCCAATAACATAACTCCAAACACTCCGTCGGCAACCCCTGGAAGTATTTCACCATCTCCCCTGCAATCTGGCAGTCCTGAGCCCGACGCCCCGGTGCTAAACAGCCTGGTGTCCATCATTAGCCAAATCATCACCTCGCTCTCTCCATCTCCACATCTGGTGTCTGACGAGGAGCAGGCCCCCAAAAAGCGCAAGTATAACATCGACAGAGAGAACATCAAGATAAACAAGCGAATTATGAGCAAGGATACCGAAGAGGTGATCCGTATGTTCAAGAAATTCGACGACGAAGTTTTGACCAACCCTGACGCCAAAGCACGTCTCCTCTCTCTCGGGTTCGAGACACGGAAGCGTTACATCACCACGTTCAAGCACTTCATACGGTTCTGCTGTAGCCGAGGACGGGACAATTTTTTTGTGACGGGTGAATTGATGAAAGAGTTTTATGAAGAGCAGTTCGAGAAAAGCTCGAGTGATAAACCGGTGATCCGGCTCCGGAAAATGGACCCTGCGTTTTCTAAGCTTCAGGAAATCAACTTCTTGGTCTATGGGCTTCCTACCAAGGACATCCCAAACAGACAGGTCGCGTTGGACTACTTGGTGTACAAGGAAACCGGAAAAGTTCCCGGAAATAAAACCCGTGGACGTCGAGTAACGGTAGAATCAGATGAAGAGGCAATGGAGTTCGACGACGAGGTCAAAACCGAGCCCAGTGAGTCAACTGAACCTGAAATTAAAAGAGATGAGGACGACAGCCAGAAGTCTTCGCCTTGGACCTCTTTCGTTAAGTCTTCCTACTACAGTCACAAGGAGGACCTTAACAACGCGCTTTCACAAAGCATGGCTTTGGTTCGAGCCAAAACCAACGATTCGCAGGTTATGGAAGTTCTTTCTCGCTTGGCAGGCGAGATTAATGGGTCCTGTGACCGCTTATACTACGATATTTGCCGTGGACCCACCTCCAAAACACCACCTGCTGGATCCGGAGAAACTGAACCCACAGAATCTGCTTCCAGCGCAGAAGAATGTAACAAATACGATATCAACCATGATATTTACACAATCTACGAGATAGTGGAAGAATGGTTCGTGAAAGAGCCCACGATCGAATCCCGTTTGGCCCAATGGGGCACCAAGTGGATTAGAGACGAGATCGACCATGAAACGTATCTTGAAAGAGCTTCAATAATTAAATTTGTCGATAGACTATGTGGAGAATGTGGAGAACCTGATCGTCTAGTGATGGCCAATGACTGTGACCGGTACATCAGGGATAAGCTGATCTTGGATGAGTTCATCACCGAGATCGAGTTGGATGTGGAAACATTATTTAAACGGGTGTTTCGCCACCGTAAAAAGCACAAGCGTGTGTAATGTATTATAGATTAACCGGTTCGGATAGGATGAGTGTAGAAAAATGTAGTAAACAGTAGGAGGTATAGCAGGTTTGAAAACCATATGAAAAGTAGACAGATAGTCTGAAAAAGTAGTTACTTTGTTAAACTAAGTGAATCTGAGTAGACTTTTAAATAGCGAATAAAATCAGCCCCAAGCTCCTATGTATAAAGTTCTTGAAAAAACTTGGACGTATTCTTTCATTGTGAATTGAAAATTGTTTTGTGGCAAGTAACTATTATTTCTTGAACTTGTTCAATTGACGATTATGCCCCTTACTGAGTCGAGACAGAATCGTTTGAATAATCTTTTGAAAGTAATCCAAAGGCGCCCATTCCGTATACTATAAGGAGAAGGGCTTTTGAGTATCGAATTGATTCGTACTTTACTGGCTGCGAAAAAGTGTCTGAAATTTCTGTCGATAGTTCATCATATTTTCAAAATTTCAAAATTTAGATAAACAAGAAGACTTGTAGATAATAAGGGGTCCATCTGCAGAATAAAAAGATTGTGGATTGGTGTATAGATCTTCAGAATAATATTATTATGCACTATAACTCCCATATTTCTTGGACAAAATCCATCTTTAATTACTTTGGAATTTGCCAAACAATATTACTGAAGATTTCAATCATAGATTTCACCTAAGACATTAAGCAAGTACATTGGCATGTAGTATGAGTTTGTCCTGATTCAAATATCTAAACCGTGTATATCATCGTTGCAACTATTTACACTCCCCATTCGATACTAAAAATTACTATCATTTGAAACTATTACAAGATATTTCAATCAAATGTCAACGTTATTAATTAATAGCAAACTATACAGAATTATAAACCTCCTTTTCAGGCACAGAGGAGGCTCCAGGCTGTCCACCATTACCCAACATTTCGGAAACCGATTCCTCGTCAGATTCCTTGTCCTTGTTCTTAGCTTCGTATTCTTCTTCTTCGTCCAATCCGTCGACGTCAGCGACATCGTCTCTCTCGATACCCAAGTCAGCACCTCTATTTTCTGGGCCAATAAGAGTGACAATGATTACGAAAGCGAAGACACAGCCAATGAAAATGGCCATGACCTTGGAGTAGTCGTACTTCTTGAGGGCTCCTGAACCTCCCTCGAGTGGGAAACGCTCTCCAATGGTGGTTTCAATGGTGGAAGATGCAGAGGAACACATGTTACCCAACTGGTAGGCGACACCGGTAACAAAGGATCTGAATTGTGGTGGGGCCAACTCGGACAAGTGGATGGGAATAACACCCCAAGCACCCTGGACACCGAATTGCAAGAAGAAAGCACCGGCATTGACGCCCGAGCCGCTGATAAAGGCCCATGGGTAGATCATGGCACCTCCAAGAATACAAGCAATAAGGATAGAAAGTCTTCTGCCAATGAAGGTGGAAAAATGTCCGAACACCATACCACCAGCAATGGCACCGAGGTTGGCGACGGCGTTGGTGACGGTGGATCTGTCAGCGGAGTAGTCGTACTTGACGGTCAACAAGGTAGGGTACAAGTCCTGGGAACCGTGGGACATGAAGTTGAAACCAGACATCAAAATGACACAGTACAAGCAAATGAGCCAGTATTGCTTGAGGGCCTTACGGGCCTGGGACTTGAACTCGACGAACTTGGACTTTCTCTGGGCCGAGGACTCCTCGAATCTGGCTCTTTGACGGAGGAACGAGTCGGTCTCTGGAGTGAAGAATCTCCACACAATGAAAATCACAGGAACTCCGGCAGAGAACCAGAACAAGGCTCTCCATCCGTGGGGCGAGTTGTCGGTGATGGCTCTCTGGAAGACGACGGCAAGCAAGTAGCCCAAGGCGTAGCCTTCCTGGAACATACCACTCAAAATACCTCTGGCACGAGGAGGGGCGTCTCCGAGGGCGTCGGAGGCACAGATACCGAAGATACCGCCCATGGCCACTCCGAACAAGGCACGCACACCCAAGAATTGGGGGTAGGTCTTGACGAAACCGGTTCCAATCTGAATGACAATCAAGAGCACCAAGTTGGTGATGTAGGGCCACTTGCGGCCCTTGGTGTCGGCCCACAAGCCGAAACCGACGGCACCCACGGTTCTCAACATGAGCACCAAGGTGATACCCCAGGTGACGTCCTTGACCGAGACATTGAGCGACTTGGCGATGTTGGTCGCGTTAAGAGAGGTGGTGAAGAAGTCGAGCGCGTCCCATGTCCACGCGGCCAATCCCACAAAGAAGAAGTTCCACTGCTTGGCGTTGAGCTCGCGGAGGGCGGCAAAGGGGAAGAAGATCTCCTGGTAGGTGTACTTGGCGAGCTCTTCGCGAGGCACGAACAAGGACGAGATACGGGTTTTGGCGTATTGAGTAATCGCTTGGCGAGTGAAGCGAGGAGGGTTGATGATGTGGGCGTTGTGTTCCAACGCCTCTTCCCGGGTGTAGACGGTGGCAAGCGACTTCACCGTGTGAATGGACTTGGGCATGGTGGTGGAGGAGGAGGTGGCGATGGAGAGCTGGAAGGACGGGCAGCAGGCCCTATATATATAGGGTGCATGGGGATGCAGCGAAGAGTGCAAAGAGAGACTCGGTGGGTGTTGGGGGGACACGAGCCCGGGCGTGTGGGGCAATCCCCGGTCGTTGGAGGAGAGGTGCCTCAAATGCGGACATTGGCCAATACCGGTGTGGGGTACCGGGGGCCAGAGCAGCAACGCCGTTGGGCGTCCGCTTGAATGTGCGGAGCAGGTAGATTGTTGGCACGGAACTGGCGCCTTGGATGCCCGCATGGCGTGAAAATATGCAGACACCTGTGTCTGACAAGGCTGGTACCTGTTCTTGGTGGCACAAACGCGATAATTCTGGTCGCTAAAGGAAAAATATCGGAGAGGGGATGCGGAGGGAGAAGGCGGACGCAGAGGGCCGGCTGGAGGTGCTGGTACTGGTGCTGGAGGGGCCGCGGAGGGTGGCGAGGCGCCACTGAGGGTGCCTCTCCAGGGGGAGGTGGAGGGGCGAGCCCTGGACAGTGGGGGGTGTTCTGCCGGCCTGGTGGCTTTGGGGGCCTTTCCAACAAACCCCACCTCCAGCTGACATGTGTCAGATACAAAGCAATGGCGTTCATCTGAAAAATACGCGGGCGGGGCTCGCAACCACCCCCTCCGGTAAGACCTCATTCCGGATGGAACCTGGTGGGAAAATATTCCTCTGGCCGGCCTGCAACATGCTGCAGACACTACTGATAAGTTCGAGGCTGCAGCCAGTCACAATAGCTTGGCAACGAACCCTGTGTTTAACTTTCTGGAGGAGGCATCGCCAGTGTCTGTGTCTTCGGAGTATCCATGGTAGGTCCTTTTGGACAGAAATGGACCGTATAGAGCGAGAAATCGCTCCAAGCAGAAACCTGTCGCCACAGATCCTTGCCCCCTAAAGTCCGACAGCAAACTCCAAAGATTAGAACGCCCAGTTCGCCTGCTCCATCTCACACCATCTATTTTTTTTGTCGTGTGTGGAGCTCAGCAGGATTTTCGCAACCAGGCAATTAACGTGCGGGGTATTGCCCCGGAGAAACTGAAATGTCTGCAGACAGAAACGTCACCGGAACCCAGTTGTGCTGCTGGGTTACCGATTTCACCCGGACAGCATTTGTCATTATTGCCCAGTACAACTGAACCGATCTGATTTTCGTAACCCGTATTTGTCCCCGGCGCCCCCGCTTTGGTCCCCACATTCTTTGCCTGTCCCGGAGTTCTCCTCGATGTTCCGATCTAAATCTGCAAAATTTCACGCCATCCTATCGCACAATACGCTCCCACGGCAACAATACCGATGGATCTGGGTCAAAAAAACCTCAAATCAAGGTCCAGTTACTTTGCAACCAGAAATGCCTCCTATTTTCATGGGGATTGTTCGTATATTGCAACTAAAAACGCTAACATTTTTGTTCAGCCCTGACTTGCAAATGGCTCAATGTCGGCCTTTAGCTTTAGGCAGCGCAGGCAAAAGTTACCTTTATTTGATACTACGGCGAAAACATGGTTACACTGTTTCTTTTCGTTACATATTAACTTTAGGGCTATTTCGTAAATTCAAATGCGTGCAGCAACTATACATCTCCAGAATGAAATTGATTAGACTTTTTCAGCATGTTCAATTTCCATTTTCTCTACAGAAAGGGAGTCTGAGCGTTCAAGGTCATCAGAGGGTGCCATGTCCAAACATCCGTTTCTGTTTTCTGGGCCAATGAGCACAACAAGAAACACGTAGGCGAACACGCATGCAATGAAAATGGCCATGACCTTGGAGTAGTCGTATTTCTTAAGAGCTCCATGTCCACCTTCGAGTGGGAAGCGCTCTCCAATGGTAGTTTCAATAGTGGAGGATGCCGAGGAACACAAGTTACCCAACTGGTAGGCAACACCGGTCATAAACGACTTGAATTGTGGTGGAGACAATTCAGACAAGTGAATAGGAATAACACCCCAAGCACCCTGGACACCGAACTGCAAGAAGAAAGCACCGGCATTAATTCCAGGACCACTGACAAATGCCCATGGATAAATCATGGCACCTCCAAGAATACAAGCAATAAGGATAGAAAGTCTTCTGCCAATGAAGGTGGAAAAATGTCCGAACACCATACCACCAGCCATAGCACCGAGATTGGCCACGGAATTGGTGACGGTGGATCTGTCGGCGGAGTAGTCGTACTTGACGGTCAACAAGGTAGGGTACAAGTCCTGAGATCCATGGGACATGAAGTTGAAACCAGACATCATAAAAATACAGTAGATCATGATGACCCAATATTCCTTGAAAGCACCTGCAGCCAGTCTTTTGAAACTAGCCCATTTACTGGCTGAACCGGCGTTGATGGCAACCTGTGCCTTTTGACGAAGGTATGAATCGGTTTCTGGTGTGAGGAATCTCCAGACAATAAAAATTACAGGAGGGCCAGCAGAGAACCAGAACATGGCTCTCCATCCATGGGAGGAGTTGTCGGTGATGGCTCTTTGGAAAATGACCGCAAGCAAATAGCCTAAGGCGTATCCTTGCTGGAACATACCACTCAAAATACCTCTGGCACGAGGAGGAGCGTCTCCAAGAGCATCTGCAGCACAGACACCATAAAGACCACCCATAGCAATGCCAAACAAGGCACGGACACCCAAGAATTGATGGTAGGTCTTGACAAATCCGGTTCCAATTTGAATTATAATTAAAAGAGTCAAGTTGGTGATGTAGGGCCATTTCCGGCCCTTGGTGTCGGACCAGGTACCGAAGATAAGAGCACCGACGGTTCTGAACATAAGCACCAAGGTGATACCCCAGGTGATGTCCTTGACAGTCACATGGAGGTCTTCAGCGATGTTGGTGGCATTGAGCGAGGTGGCGAAGAAGTCAAGAGCGTCCCAGGTCCAGCCACACAAGCCGATCAAGAAGAAATTCCATTGTTTGAGGCTGACGTCCTTGAGATTGGCAAACGGATTGAAGATCTCCTGGTAGGTGTACTGTGGAGCTCTTCTCTGGGAACAAATAGCGAAGACACCCGTGTCTTGCAGTAATGGGCAATTGCGGCCAGAGACAAGTCGACCTTGAGTCCTTTGTTCGACATTCTGGGCTAGAACGGCAGGATAGATGAAAATGGTTAGGTAAACTCAATCACAAGGAAGGAATTTCTGGCCAAGAATTATAACCTTAGGGGAGGCTGCAGCAAGGTCCGGATACTAAAATAAGCGGAATAATTCGCAGCTGACAGAAAGGAAAACAGGAAGCGAGACTATACTGGATAGGCTTTTGCTCAAATGATGGGGTAGTATCTTGAAGCGATGGTGATGTTTAAATACTGGGATGTAGATCCTGGAGCTGGACTGTCTGGGTCTGGTGCTGCTCCTACCCCACATCACGTAGGCAGATTCTCAGATCGATTCATCTGGCTGAAACGAGACCCGGAGTTTGTAGCCCGGAGTAGCTTGAGGAGTTGGAAGATGGGGTAGCATTCTGTGCCAGATCTCTGACCAATGGGAGAAGGAAGAGCGGCGAGCCAAACGGCGAACTTGTATGCATCTAGAGTATTGAGGTATGGATTCATCGAGCGGAGATGGGCGGATACGAGGTGTGCCAGGCGAAGCGTGGGTTTAGGGAGGGATCAAGTTGGGGTACTGCCAATGAGAAGACCCGGGTGTGTTCAAAGAGCCCTCCAGTATGGTGTAGTGTAGTGTAGTGAGTGTAGTGTAGCGTAGTGTGGTGATCGTACAATTATAACGCCAGTATAATCACACTTCATGCACGATTGATGGCAAGCCAAGAAATGTGTGACATAGATGATGTATTAATGTCTGCAGAGAACTACATTGGTGGGTGGGTGAATTATCCGGCCGTAAGCACTGAGAAGATGGTGGTCCTGGCAGATGTGGTTTGGGAACCCATCGATGCCTGGCTTCGTGGACCATCCACACATTCCTGGCTCCTTGTACTGCGGCATTGCCCGTTTGCTGGTCCCGGGACAGGCGCGGCACATTTGGACCGCAGATCTTAATGGGGTAACTCTGCCGGACATTTTCGGAGGGTCTTTCCTCTTCTGCAGATTCCTCTCCGAGCTGAACAAAAAGAAAATTCCGGGCATGCTGAAGAGGGGATTCGTATCGAATCAACGGTCGCAAAAACGCTTTGGGCGCCGGTGCTGGAAATCTCAGTCGGAGATCCACCACGACTCAGTACACTCAGTATACGGGTATTCCCAGTCTACCCAGTATTCTCTGCACTCTGGCTTGACTTCCGCTTTTGCACTATTCGCCTCAGCCGCGTGCATACGCTGCACGCAGTGCAGGTGTCTGCAGCAGGCGACAGTCGCATGGCGACACCTCGGACATTGACGTAGATGCAACCTCTCCCATCTCATCACGTGGGGGAACCGTAACTCTATAGTGATGCACCCCCACGAAGTTCTGTGCATATACTCGATGCGAACGAGTTGTCTCCGTAACCGGGTCCCCGCTCCTTTCGCCGGAGTCGCATCATCCCAGGTTTTTCCCCACCCTTCGGATTGGTCTAGTGACTGGCTCTTCCTGAAGTGTCTGTGACCACCAGATTGAGCAGGCAGCCCGCCCCTCTTTAGCCAGGAAAATTATGCACGTAAATGCACCCCCGGGACTTTCCCAGGAGAAAATACAGCACAAGTAGGGAAGGAGCTGCATGCATCGGAGCCACGTCTATTTTTTCGGAGCACAAAACTTAGGTGGGGGCACCAAAGGACATTACTGGGGAAGGCTGCATGATAATCAGCCGGAGGACGCGGACTTTTTCGAGGTGCCAGGAACTATCGGTGCGCGCACGACCCTGAGGGGAAACGTGCGCTAGTGCTCGGTGTCGGGCCTTTTTTTGTCTGATTGTGTCTGTCTGTCTGTCTGTCTGTCTGTCTGACACTCCAGATCTACAACTATAACATGCACATGTATAATCCCTAGCCAAAGCCTCATCTGGAGATATCGTTCGTACCCCTCATTGCTGTTTCAAGGCAGTCCCCCACATATTATGGTAATATGTTCGAAACGCCAGCAGTTGCTTAGCCCCTTTCTATCTCTATCTCTCTTGGGAAGATTGCGGGGTCACCAATGTACTATCCAAAGGGCCGCTTCTTTGCAGTTCAACAATTCAAAACCTGCTATTTTGTGCTTGGAACATACCGTTTGCTTGTGGAGAGAGGCCACGCAGTTCCGAATTTATCCGTCTCCGGGACTGAGCGGCCAAAGAATGTTTGCAATCAACTAATCTATTGATTCAATCAGAAAATAATAATTCGGTCGCTGGTGGTGGCAAAAACTCCGGGATTGTGGTCTGTAGTCGACCACAAAGGCTTTCCCAGTAGCCAGAAGCTTCTCCGGTTGCACCAGCTAGAAGAATTTTCTCACCACCTCGTAGTTGGCCACCACGGGACGATGGTCAGAAAAGTGGAAGCCCTTGACGAAATTCGTCACGATTCCGAAATGCTTGAGCACCACGCCGTATCTGTTGAACCTGTCGACGCGTTTGTCGGCTTCGGAACCTCGGGATTTGCCCTGTGATTCCGCGTCCGCTTCATCAAGATTGCTGGTGGTATAGCTGGGAGACCAGATATAGTCAATGATGGTGTTCACTTCGTTCTTTCTGTCAAATCCAGAGAATGTGGTCAATTCTCCGTACGAATAGTCGGGGTCAATCAAGGTCCGGCTGTCCTTGAAGCCAGTGCTGTGGAGAACACCGTAGGGCTCGTGGGAAGGCTCGGTGTTGAAATCTCCGGCAAGAAACGACGGATAATCGTTCAAGTTCTTCATTTTGTCCACAATGAGCTGCGCTGACCGCTTTCTGGCCACCTTACCCTTGTGGTCGAAGTGGGTATTGAAAAAGTTGAACTTAAGCAATGGATTCAGCTTCAGCTGCAACGTGACCATGGTGACGATGCGCTCCAACGCAGCGTCCCAGCCCTTGCTGGGGACCTCGGGTGTGGGACTGAGCCAGAATGTCTGGTTTTGCACCAAATGCCACTCGTTGGTCTTGTACAAAATGGGGGCGTACTCACCGGCAGCGACGCCATCGGTTCTGCCCACGCCGTAGTAGGTCCATTGCTCGTCGGAGTTGGAATTGCGGTTCAATCCTGCCAAGATGTCCCTCAATTGATTGTCCAAAACCTCCTGCAAGCACACCACGTTGGCGTATCCAGTAGCACCAGCATGGAAGTCTATGGAGTTGATCACCTCGATCTGGCGTCTTTTCCAGAGTTTTTCACCTTCATCCCGATTGTACTTGTTGTCGTACCGGATGTTGTTGGTATAAACCCGCAACTTGAGCGGTTTGTTGAGGAAGAAGTGGTTCTTTCCAATATCCCCGAATCTGCCGCCCATAGCGAAGTAGCTTTTGAAGAGCACCAAGACGATTAGGGGGATTATGAGAAAGGTGACAAAGCGCCTACTGCGAGGCTTGTGGACACGTTCGATTACACGAGCAGAGGCTGTGGTGGGGGCCTGTAAAAAGGGGGTGTTCTCGTCCATGTTGGTGACTCCTTAATAAAGCGAGGTTGCTTTATAATAGTGCACGTGACACAGATCACATGACTACTTTATATAATAGTAGTCTGGTTTTCCTGCTTTAGCCGTTCCAACAGGATTCTGACAGAACTGACGTCACCATGCACTCTCGGTCGGCTTAGCAGAGATCCTTGTGGCTTTACTCGGGCCGTGAAACGTCAATTTCACTCCGGATAATTAATGCGAATAATGAGATTTAAAGTTACAATGAACCGGAAGATTCCTAACTCGGATCAATGAAACTAAGAGAGAAAGTTAGAGTTTGATGGAAATTGAATTTCCAGATTCAAATGAAATTATTTAAATTGTCCGAACATTAAGTGTATTTTAAAATACGCCTTCTCCAATATTTATTAGGAGCTTCATCTGGATATTTTACCATAGTGCTTTCCTTTCATATTTGCGCATGTAATAATAGAATTTAACCGAAGAATATGCTTTCGAATCTCCGTCAGTGATGCAAAATCATCAGGATGTGAAGTACACAACTTCTGTTAAAATATTCATGTATCTTTATGACAAATTGAATCTCCAACCTTTATGTCATTACGTTAGACATTTCGAGTAAGAACCTGATTTATTATAGAAATTATTTCCAGTAGCTACGTGCATTTCTTGATAACTATTAAGGTATGTTCCTGAGATCGTACTACCAAATACTTCACTTTGATCCATACTCTATCTGTACTTAGATTATTTTTATTCAATTTCGAACTATATCATGATTTTAAGTTTCCACATAATGCCCAACTAGCAAATTCAGCGTATATACATTATTACCTGTCTAATATGAATATTCACAGTTGGTTTAATTCTTTTCTAGTTGGTTCACTTTCTCTTGACAGCAGAATTCAGATCATGTGGTTCTGCAGAGGTGGACGAAGCTGGCAAGGTCTCGATCTCTTCGTCACTGAGCTCCTCGATCTTTGGCTTGATTGCAATCTCGGCATTTTGTTCTTCTGGCTCTTCAAAGTCGGTGTTCCGGTTGAAAATCACAAACATAACAACTGCCCAGGTACCAAAGGCTAAACTTATGCCCACGGCAGAAACCGTGCAATAGATTACAAATTTGATTGGAGATTCCATCACAGTAGGAACCGGATCCAACATAAATTCAAACATGAAATCCTTGAAGTTCAAATATTCTCTTTTGGCCACCATTCTGATGAAGTTCAAGAAAACCAAAATGGAGTTTTCGTTAGGATTGGCAAACAACAAGTCCTGGAAATCTGGAGGTGGTGGAACTGCCAACTTTTTACTTCTCTTATCATGCAATTGTCTGTACTGGTGCTCCAACTCGTACTTTGGATACCACGTAGTATTTCCAATCTTTTCAGCTTCCTCGATGGAGTGGCCCAAATAAACATTGGTAAACATTATGTCTGTTTCCACAGCCCAAAGATCAAAGGCCACAGCTCCAATAGGCTCAAAATTGGATGGCTTTACATCCTCGTAGAAGTAAGGATTTGGAATAAGTCTAGGACTCCATTCTCCCTTGTAATCAGGGTTATCTATTTTTGGTGGAATCCAAAGGCCAATGTAGTGAGGATTTACGATCATGGGATATTTCCACTTTCCACAGCCGGACAACTTCTCACATTCTGGATTCCTAATGAGAAGAGGTGTCCACTCTCCGTCTTCCTCTTCATCCCATCCTTCAGGTGCCACCGAATTGACATCAGGAACAAACTCAGGCATCTCTTCATCCCAGTCTTCAGGTTTCACGGCATTGAGATCAGGGATCTTTCTCCAAACATGCTTGAACTCATAATTTTCAGGTTTTTCGTCGTTGGGATCAGGAATGGTGAGCCTGTCATCCCAATCTTCAGGCTTGGAATCATAAGGATCTTCGATTTCGGCCGGAGGAATGAATTCAGGCTCGAAAAGCTCGGTATCCGCGATTAAATTGCCAGCCTTTGCTACTTCTCCGTTGATTCTGATTTCGAAGTCCTGGTTTTTCTTGATGATCAAGGTGTACAAGGTGCTCAACAATCCGCCTCTGGAAAGAGGAGGAGTCACCAAGTGCTTTTCCTCATATACACCGGTGGTTGGGTTCTTTTTCTTGATGATGCAGCGGACCTGGTTGCTTGCTCCACACTTGTCAGGTCCGAACAAGATTTGATAAGGAGTGTCAGAATTGAATTCTCGATAGTGTTCCTGGGAATTCAACAACTTTATGTATCCACCGCCACATGTCAATTCGCTCTGTAATTTGTGTTCGTATTGAAGGACCAAGTCATTGTTGGTGTTATCGAAGACTTGATCTAACTTACGTGAAATGCCATAATGAGATGCACGGCTTTTCATCACCAAGCCGCGGTCATTTTGATATCCAATAATTCGGTTCGACGACTCAATCGCCCATATACCTTTATAGGGAACCACTTCGTTCTTATCCGCCTTTGTTTTAGAAGCTGTGGTCAATATCCAAGGTGATGAGCTGAGGTCTTCATAGTTGAATTGTTCGAAAAAAGAGTCGGAATTTAAGCTTTCCAGGTATGGAGAGTACTCGGGGCTCAGATGGGCCAACGAGCTCGCCACTAATGCAAGATAAACTAGAGACTTGAGCATGTCTAAGTGGAGTTATAATCATGAAGATTCTGTATATATTGAGTGTCACGTGATATGATGTCACGTGCAAGATACTTTCCTAACTAGCTACTATTATACACTGTACCACCCACAGCACCACAGGCTGGTACCGATCGCCAAAACGGGCCTCTAATAATCATGCTTCGGTCTCCTCTAACAAGGAGAATGCATTAGCGGAATTTGTGGTCACTGGGACCTTTTCTTCCTCTTCATTTTCGTCTTTGTAGAAGTTTTTGACGTACTCATCTTCGGCTTCTCTTTCAAGCTCTTCCTCTGTCTTGGCAGCCTCGCCAGATAACTCGTTCTGGCTTTTCTTCTCTGCAATCAATTCGTTCTTGATATTTTTGTTGATTTGGTCCCATCCGGCCTTTCTAGCATTTTGCACGTACTTGGCTCTGGCAATACTCTGCTCAATCTTGGTCGACAACACTCCACTGAGCTTGTCGGATCTTTCCAAACGGTGCTTCAAGGCATTGGTCTTCTTCTTGTTCTTCTTGATCTTGTTGTTTTCCATCTTGGCCGCAAGCAAGTTTTCGTTCTTGATGGTGGTACGAATGATGGACTTCTTGACTCCTTCGGACTCGACCTTTGGGAGGGACTCCAATTCCTTGACTCCCTCTTCGATCTCGCCTCTTCTGGCTGCTCTACTGTGTTTTGAGACTGGTGTTAGTTTCTGTAAAATTGCACGTTTTGAACCGGGAAAAAACGTTCTGGCTCGGTAGCATGACCCGTTAACTCTCTGTTAAGAGTCCTGGACCCTCCCTCCGTAGGTTCTACTTACTCTTCTTAGCCATGTTCTTCCTTTCTGATCATCTCATCTCAAAATTTCGACCTGTACAAATATGGCTGACGTAAGCAAGATAGACTATGGACTAATGATCTAGATAGTTGGAAGAACAGGAAGAAATAGAGTTACAGTGCAACAGGTATTTATTATGAGTATCAAATTGAAATAACCGAAATCTCCCTGAAATTTCGTACCGATTTCTTGTTCATGTAAATGGTCAGATCAAGTTAGAAAGGATTTCTTATAATTACAAAATTACATGATGTCCTACATAGATTCATATCAATTCATTGGAGCATCTCTTCTCTTTTGCTGATGATTTATCTTATTCTCTGCTTTCTAATGTCCATTTTTCTCATTGGTTTAAGCTAAAATTATATGAAGACTGAGAGGACTGGATAATTAAATTTTTCAAATGTGATCTGAACATTCTATTCTGTAGAATATATGCATGCCATCTAGAAAGCACACTCCACTGAAGTAATTCTATTGTTTCAATTTGCTACGTCGACTAACATTAATATCGTTATATTATTTTCCGAAAATGTAAAAGTAAGCATAAAGTATCTTATGCCTCGAGGGCTCTCTTTCCATTCTCATTCAATTCTTTCTCCTTTTCTTGCTCTTTTCTAACGGCCTTTACATACTCCTCACATGCTTTTTCTAGTCCAACTTCCATTGGATTAATGCAATTGTAAAAGTCCTTGACAATTTTGTCCTTCAACTTATCATTGCCTTTAACGAAGTCTAATTCCGCAAAACTAGCAACACTTCTCTCCTTCAATGCATTCAAGTCATTCTGACAATTCTTGAGACTTATAAATAGCTTCTTAAGTTGACCTGGATTATTTCCGCCTAAGAAAAGCTTCCAAAAATGTGAAAGAAACTCGACAATTGTCATGTTATAGGTGATGATTTCCTGTATAATTGATTCTGGAATCAAATTCTTGGCTACTGATTCTCCGGCAGTGAATTCCTTGGTGATAAGTTTATGGGTACGGAAATTCTGCTTCACAAGCTGAAGGATCTCATTTGAAGTCTTCTCAATTTCGTCGTTTTTTGAATTGTAGGTATCAGTTAGATCGATGCCTCCATTCAGTACGGAAAACTGACTAGCCAAGATAAAATCATTGATAACCCCAGGGTCTTCGGTAGAATTGCTGGCTTCTCCCTGAGTCAGGTTTTGAGAAGTAATATTTTTGTTGTCGAGGTCTGCATCGATATGTAATCTGATAAAATGTGGGTCTTCGATTTCGTTCAAATCATTTAAATTAAGCTCTTCTCTAAAATCATTCTGCGACACGGCAGAGTAGTCTTCGATGGGCTGATGCAGTATTTCCTTACTTATATTCACCATTTTTGAGGAAAGCTTATTCATGTTCTTCATCAAGATGATCATTTCATTTTCCTGGCCGTTATGAGAAGCAGAACCACGTCTTTGAATGGGCGGAGATCCAGGAGTATGACTTTGCTGTGATTTTTCCAAGTCATCGGAGAATTTCATGGTGAAATCAGGTCTGTTTCCTAATTTCACCGAATTATCATCTTCGTTTCCCACAATATCTATGAATTTGCTTACTCTGTGGTCGGTCTTTTTCCTCTTAGTGTCACCAGTTGAATCGTCCAAATAGTCTTGGTCGATGTAGAGATACTTGTCCAAAACCACATCGCCTCTATCATTTGTCAAGTTAATTTTATCACCTCTCAATCTTCTGAACAACTTCGAATTGAAAAATCTGGACCAGAATTCACCTTCCGACATCTTTACTGGAACCAAGTCATTAAATGCCTTCTTGATAGTCGGGTATGTGTCGAAGATTTCGTTGATGGTTTCTCTAGTGACGTTGACGTTGACCTGATTGTCGGACGTTGCCACAGGCTTGATGGTGGAGAGCACATTGTAGGGGCCCTTATGCTGGGAAATTGTTAAGGCATAGGTTCGGAGTTGGTTCAACCGACTGGACCAGAAAATGGTGGGTGACAACTTGAAGTTCATGACGGACTGTGTGAAGATATTACGGAGGTTTCTATCCTCGAGAAGGAGCTTTTGCTGGAGCTGGAGATTCTTGAGGAGATTGGCATCAGAAAGCGAGTCGGAAGTGATGCCTGAAGTGCCCAAATTCGAAACCGATTGTGCCAGAGAAGGGGTTCCTGGGGCTCCCGGGGTGCCTGGAGTGCCTGGAGTGCCTGGAGTACCCGCTCTGGGGCTTGCAGACGCTCCTGTTGACGAACTTGCGCCACCTGAAGTGTCCTTGATGATGGTCCTTTGACGGGCCACAATGGTCTGGAGAGACTCCTTGATGTTGTTCATGGTGGGCCGATTGTTAAACGTGCACTTTATGGACTTTTCCTCTTCATTTCTGATCTTGTAGATGATCTTCAAGATCATTTTAGGTGACCCATCTTTGGTGGCCTGAAGGTTCAACAAGCAGTTTAACGGGATGGCTATGGACTTCAGCTGGTCAATCGATTTCCACTCAATGATCAGCGGTGTGACATCCTCACGGATGCTGACCATTCCGGACAACTTGTCCACCGAACAGGCACCAGAGACCGAATCCATGGAGAGTGTATTGGAGAAGTAGTTGATCTTGAAATATATGTGTGTTGCCACGTGACATATAGTCATGTGACGTAGTCTTTGCTTCAAGAATTTGGGGCCGAATGGACGGTGGTTGGGTGTCTAGACGGATGAATAACATCTGGAAGTCCCAATTCGGCTTCATGAAGTACTTTTTAAGCTACAACTTATCTCCAGCCCCTGTTTAATGGGACCTATTCAATTCAAATATTCTACGATGCGAAGACTCTGGCAACAACAATTTGATCTACTGCTTCGGCAAGCAGCTCCCCTACTGGAAAATACATATCATCAGCTACTACAGAGTCGGTAGCATCCCCTATTTTACCAATATATCTTCTAACCCGACCCAAGACTAGATATTTCACCTTCTCGCACGTGACCTCTACCTAAATTCAATGTCAACTTTTTCTCATCAAACCACTCTTTTTAGCATGTTGGCACGTTCTTCTAAGGTGATAAACCGCCTCTCTGTGCTCAGAAGCACCCGTGTTCTTGCTCCAAGATTCAGTAGCACCACTGCTGCTCCAGAAAAACCCAGATCCGATGACCCAATCAAGAGTTATCGTCCTCCTGTAACGGTGGACAGAGAGTTCCCAGATCCTTTTGCACAGAAGAAAACCAACCGCAAGTACTTCGTTGTTTATGCCATTGGAGTCACTGCAGCCTGTGCGATCATTTTTAACTACGAAAAGACCCGTTCTCCCATCACAAACTCCACGCTATTCTTCTTGCGTCGTTCGAGTATTGCCAAGGAACAATTGGGCGACGGCATTGATTTTGCAAGCAGCTGGCCCTGGATTTCCGGACAGCTCAATACCGTGAAAGGAGATGTCGACATCAGCTTCTCCGTCAAGGGCAGCAAGGGCCCGGGCACTTTGAAGTTGTGCGCTTCTCGTGAGCTGAAGTTGCACCCCTTCAACGTCCACCATTTCATCTTGGAAGTCGACGGTATTCCTCACGACTTGACCAAGGATCCTGCAGTCGAGTTTGACATTTAAACGGCGACCCGACCGATTTAGAGCCGCTTTGACAAGAACTCTATGCCGTCTCGAGGACGCCCAAAATTGTGAGCATCTGTCTATATTCGAGGCTATGGTGATGCACAGCGTGGCCGGAGATCTATGTCTGTCTCCAGGCTGCTGTGGGTCGCCGCCGGCCTCTTCTTCTAGTGTACATAGTAAACTGTGCACGTGACACGGTGCACGTGACCACATGAATCCAGTAGCGGTGATTCAGGGCTGTCAGGCACCCGAATCCGTGGAAAAAGGGCCTGTGCATATCTGCGTGCCTTTCTGCCTTTATGATCCGTCCTCAGTGGAACTTGCTTGATTCAGGGGGGGCCAGGTGCCCGGGTTCCGCACTATACAGAGAACCCGAAATAGATCAACGTCCATGTCGCCACGAGGCGGGAACAAAGGCCCATCTGCACCTGTGGGGCGGCCACTTTCGGCACCTGTCAAAGAGGGTGCATTTTCCAGGCACAAAGGGCCGTTCCTGGCGCCATGGGTGCCAGCGGCCGAAACTGCGGTCACGTGCCCGTGCCCGGATCAGGAGGACACTTGAACACTGGGGCGGCCCAAAAAGCCCGGGAAAAGGGCCCCAGGGACGCTGGCTGCGCCTGGAGGAGGCCCAGGGGACGCCGGAGCCGCTGGTGTCAGCGCCACGGCCCCGTTGGCTCCGTTCTCCCGCCTCCACACCCACCCTCCAGCCTCCAAGGTCACGTGCGCATTCCGGGATCCGACCCTCTCTCTCTCTCCATTCCTCCACCACCTATTGTGCTATATTTGACTGCAGCCTGATTCGGCAGTGTCTTGTACAGGACCAGCCTCCATCACTTTCGTCCTCTTTCGGACATCTACTACTACTTCTTCTCCATTCCAACTTCCACACCTCCACTTCTTTCTCTACATCTTCTTCTTCTTCTTCTACATCTTCTCCTGGCCCTGCTGACCCCTTCTGGCCATCCCGTGACCCTTCCATCTCCCCATTCTCGGAGTGCAACCGCATTTGCGTCCTGCCGTTCGCTTCCCTTATTATTTGCCCTGTCGGCCCCTCGTGTTCCACTGCGTTGTTCCACCATCTATTGTCATTAGTGACGTTAGTGCGAACCCACCAACCAGCACCAGCCAGTACCAACCAGTACAAAGCAGCGGCGTTCCAAGCACAAGAGCAAGCTGCTTCTGCCCCTTCCATACACCACATACACCACATACACCCGTCTACATCTCCACAACAACCGGCGGTTCTAGGTGCGAGTCTGTCTTGTCTTGTCTTGTCTCAATAACTAGTGCACTTGCTCTCTCCTATCTTGCTAACTGCAATTTTCACACTGCGAAATCTTCGCTGCATTAACGGCGCCGATCCTAGACTGTCAGCAAAAGTCTCTTCATAGCTGAAGCGTTTGACCCGAGAAACAGCGTTAACACAGATACCAGAGGTAACAGTGATAACTCAGTGATAAGCCCAGTATATTCCGTTGGTGATACGTCCGTGATCGCCAGTCTTTGAGCCAGTGTCCATTCCGTTCCTGCTCTACCTCACTAGCAGGGCATTCCACGATTGCTATCACTCCACTGCATCGGGTGCCTGTCCTAGTTGATTCCAGCACTGCTATTCTGCCAGTAACCGCAGGTATTGCTAGTCTCGTGGTAGTATCGCTCATCATAGGTGCTATTCTCCATCACTTATATTGCTAGTACCAATAGTGTGCTAGTCTCCAGCAACAGCAGCCTCACTAGTTCCATCATCCACTAGTCGCTAGTACCTCACTACTCTGCTAGTTCTAGTTCCATCATCACTACTCTGCTAGTTCTAGTCCTTCATCCATTCCTAGAATCGCTAGCACTATCATCACTACTCAGGTAGTAATACTCAATCCACACCATGACTAGCTCCAGTGGCCTCGCCGTGGGCCTCGCCGTCGGCGTTCCCTCCTTCCTCATCCTCTCGTTCGTGCTCATCCTCTGGCTCCGCAACCAGCGCAAACAACGCAAGGAGGACCGCACCCAGGACGACTACGACTTGGGCGCCCGCGACGACGAGCTGTTTGCCCAGTTCCAGCACCAGCTCCACAAGCCGTTCCAGGCAGCGCCCGCCGCCACCACCGGGCCCGCCGACGCCCCCAAGTCGCCTGCCAGCGCCGTGGCCGTCACCACCGAAACCGCCGTGGACACCGCCACCGACCTGTTGACACCCCCTGCCGAGAAGCCCTACGAACTGTGCCACGGCTCCACCGCCTCAACCACCACCTTCGACCAAAATCAGCTGGTGCACCAGCTGTTGCTCCCACCACGCCAGGGCCAGCACCACTCGTCCCCCCGGTCGCCTGCCAAGTCCGCCCTGGCCTACGACTTCTACGACTCCTTCATTCCGGTGCTCCACTCCTCCGCCCCTTCTTCGGCCACCAACCTCAACCTCAACGAGCCACCAGCGCTCCATGACGCCGCCTCCACCGCCGGCTCGTCCTCCCACAACGTCAGCATCGCCGGCCTTGCTCGTGAGAAGTCTCTCGACAACCTCGCCAAGCAGCTCACCACGCCAGGCTTCTTCGAGAAGTTGCCATCACGGGCCACCACAGTGGCTCTCAAGAACCGGCTGGGCCTAGGCGCCTCGGCGTTGCTGGCCAACAACTCCAGTTCTGACCTTCTCGGCATGGCAGTCCGCGACCACATCCCCATCAACGACAACTTCGTATATGAAGCCGCCACCCTCAACAACACTGCCAACAACAACACAGCGCCCGGTGTCACCACACCCAATGTCAAAACCTCCGATAATTACACCAATAGCACCGGTCACTCATTGGCACATGACCTTCCATCACCATCGCCGTCACACATAAATGACGCCTACCACCAGCGTCAATTCTCCAAGGCCAGTACCACCACCACAACCACCACAACCACCACCGACCGTTCGGATCACCAATCCCCACCTTCACCCTCGCCAATGCGGACACAAGATCAAAAGCCTACGCTAGCCCTGGCATTGGCGGGCAACTTCGACCATAGTTTCGACAAGGACGCGGGCATGACGTCTCCGTTCAAGGACTCGTTCGGCGACTCCGACGAGTCAGAACCAGGAGTAGTGTTCCAATAAGAAAAGGAAGATGTGGAAAATTAGGTGAAAAAATGAAGGACGAGAAGACGGAGTAAGTTGATCAATAAAAAGATCAATGAAAAGATCTGTTCTGATCGAAAAAATACAATCAAAATAAATAGCATCGTTCCTTCACAGATTGAAGATAGGCACTGATGCCTTAGATCGAAAATAATATGGATTCAAAAAATTAAGAGCTGGGTTGGTTCATGAGAAAACTGACAGAGTGGTTACTCAGAACCTGCACTTCTAGACCATAAGAACTGATTATATGGAATAGTCCAATGTACTTACTGAAATATTGGAAGTGGTATGGATCTAGATTATTGGAAGTTCAGTAATACTAGCTGTATGGAACTTCTCTTGTTGCAGAGAACTGGAATGGGGCATAAATATCTATTAAGATGTACCACTAGAATTACGATGCAAAATATCTAGTATGAATTAGTCCCTGTCCAAACCAAAACCAAAATCTACTTTTTCCGTTTTCCTTCTTGATTCAACCTACTTAATCTAACCACTTTCCTCCACCTTGCTCCTTGCTGCTTCACGGCCCCGGGCCTTTATTGGAGTCTGCAGTTTGCTCTTCTGTTCTCGGCTGGTGTCCCATAGACTCTGTACTCATATATTCATTTCTCGTTGCTAGCCCAATAAAGGTCAAGTTAGGATGGTAATTGAACACCCTTGGTAGTAGTTGATGAATTTAAAAGAATTCGTTTAGTATGTTGAAGTTTAAAGGCTCTTCTACCACAATTAATCAATTTAAAATGTCTCGGATAATATTCATGTAATTATATGTCCTTTTAGTAGGCTGATGCTTAAGGGCTCTTCATATAGATAAAGAATTTATGCTTCTACTACAGGTATTAGCTTGAGTAGCTCCTCTTAATGGATAATGTATTTATATTCACAAACTCTTCTATCATAGCTGAAGTATTATTTTCTTCCTGTAGATAGTATATATATATAATTATTCATATGTCTCATTTTTTGCCATCTAATCTCAACTTCACTATTTTAATTCCGCCACCACCTTTCTGACATGTTTTCCCTACGGAATACACTCCTTCGTGGGTCCTTAAGATCTGGAAATGTTCAGAAGCTCGCCAATTGGCGCTTTCCCCGTTTTCCCCGTTTTTCCAGCCCCCAAAACACCCGTTCCTACGCTTCCTACCGCCGATTCGATAACTCGACTACCTCCCCAAAAATCACCCTCCAGAATCTTCTCTACAACAGAAACAACATCTACATAGGCGCTGGGTTGATCGGAATATACTTCTACAACTTGGATGAGGCGCCATTCACACACCGGTCCCGTTTCATCTGGATTCCTTACTGGTTGGAGCGCAAAATAGGCGACTACTCCTACAGACAAATCTTGTACCAGTACCAGAACGAGATCGTGCCGTCGTCCGATCCATTGTACGGACGGATCCAGAACATCATGAACCGGCTTCTTTCGTCGGCAATCACCTACTCCGATAACGAGAAACAGCGGGAGCACTTGAAGAGCTTGGACTGGTCCATTCACATCATCAAAGTCGACGCCAACAAGGTGCCTCCGAATGCGTTCATATTGCCCAATGGCAAGATCTTCATATTCTCGTCCATCTTGCCCATTTGCCACGACGATAACGGACTTGCCACGGTATTATCCCATGAACTTTCCCACCAGTTGGCCCACCACACTTCCGAACAATTGTCCTCCCAGCCCTTCTACATCCTCCTTTCGGCCATCTTGTATTCGATAACAGGAACTTCGGGCATCAACGACCTCTTGATCTCGGGAATGCTCAAGATGCCTGCCTCTCGTGAGATGGAGTCCGAGGCAGACCACATTGGCTGCGAGCTTTTGGCCAGACTGTGCTTCGATGTCAATCAAGCAGTCAAGTTCTGGGGTCGTATGAGCGATTTTGAGAACCGTATGATGGGTTCCGGTCGCCAGGCGTTGTTGACAGAATTTTTGTCCACACACCCTGCTACGACCAAGAGAATAAAGGACATTCAGGGCTGGATTCCAAACTTGGAGCACATCAAAGAGGCTCTGGGCTGCTATCAGTATGGTCTGGATTTGCATAAATTTAAGAGAGAGTTCTTCGGAGGAAAACATTAGACCAGAGGAACGTAACTAGATCACATAGAACACCAACATAACTAGTGTTAGGGGAATCAGCCTAATAAATATGTTAGAAATCACTCGAGTCTTACGTGAACGCATGAAGAGTATTAGAAATATACCAATGTAGATTCTTATCATACTCTTTTTCGTATAAGTATCTGGTTTGTTATTAATATATTAAAAATGGTACATAATACCATTTCATGCTCTTTTATATCTTTGTCTATTTACATGAATTTTTGATGACTGACCAATGAAGTCAATCTCTTCTATAATTCAACAGTGATTTCCTCTTTTTCTGTCTGTTTCTTGTCCTTTTTGTCTCCTTCCTCGTTATCTATCATCACTTTACTCTTGTAGGGCTCATCACCCACGCTGGTAAAGAAGAGAGACCCTGGTTTTAAAAACTGAGAAATTTCAATACCCATGCGATACTGGAGAAAATCCACTTCTTCGTCCTCTAAATTCTGTTGAAGGAGATATACCAGTACGGTTCCAAGACGTTTCTTTTTGTCATTATTCTCGTAAAACGGAACACTCATCTTGATAAACTCATTGAGTCCTTGTTTCAGTAGGACGAAGGTTTCTAAATCCAGGTCCAAATGCACAGAAATCTGGTTATTCTCGTCCATGAAGAGTTTAGTCACCTTTCGTGTACTGTTGTTCGTGTTGGACCCATTCGTGACTTCTTCAATGACATGGTCCACTATTCTTCTTTCTGTGAGCTCCAATATCTGGTGGGTGAAATGTTCAAACTGGTTTTCGAGGCCATTCATAACGTTGTACATTTCACTCTCGTCGTATTTGCGGATTTGCACAAGGTCATTTCCTCCTTCTGCCAGGCTAACCTTCAGAGTTTCCTTTTGGAACGTTTTCTTCATGAACTGCCTGTAACCGAAATATCCACCCACGAGGATTGGAGGACCCAATGTAACTAGCACATTCGGATGTACATGGATGAAAGTGAGCGCTGAAAGCCCAATAGTCCCGAAATACTTGAAACTTACTGGGACTTTGTTGAACCAAAATTCTTGAAGAGGGCCATTGATGGCAAAATATGAGTTTCTCGGAGGGGCGGAACTGTAGAAACGTGACCCAATTTTGGAAACGGCAGAGACCTGCCGGGGCCGAAGACGGAACATTGCAGAATGCTTGAGGAAGGGGAGGAATAGAGACTGTTGGAGTCAGAGTAGGAGATTGTAGAAATCATATTCGGTCACGTGTATTACTACAGTCATGTGACTGTCTGTCACGTGGTAAGATATATCCACGTGATCCATATCTATCCCGATGCCCTTCTACTTACCACCTCCACAATGGCTAGAGCAGAGTTTGGAACCGCAAAGTACCAGTCCAAGAAGCTCAAGGCGGCAGGCTTGCAGAAACTCAAATTTTATTGCCAAATTTGCGAGAAACAGTGCCGAGATGCCAACGGTTTCAAGAACCATTTAGCTGCTCCAAGTCATCACTTCAGAGTAAAAGAGCTCAGTGATAGCGGAAAGGGCGGACAAGTGATCGAAAACTATTCGAACCAAATGAAGAATGAGTTCTTGCGTCTCTTGAGGATCAGTCATGGCACCAAGAAGATCAATGCCAACAAGTTCTACCAAGAATACATTCTCAGTGATAGAGACCACATCCATATGAACTCCACCAAATGGGCCACGTTGACGGCATTTGTCAAGTATTTGGGCAGTTCAGGGCTTGTCAGGGTGGAAAATCCAGATCAAGAAGAGTTCAATCTCGAAATAAGCCTAATCGACAATTCTCCAGAAGTGCAGGCGAGACTCCACCAGAAACAGAAGGAGAAGAACTTGAAGTCGGACGAGGACTTTGCCATGAAACTCATCAACAACCAAATTGAGAAGGCCAAAGAACAAGAGAGAACTCTTGCGGAACAACCAGATAGCGAGGTCAAAGAACCGGCCGTACCTTTAAATGGGAAAGTATCGTTGAAGTTGAAACAGCAAGCCAAAGGCAAAATAATACGACCTGCTGCGTTCGGAAACAACAGTGACGATAGCGAAGAAAGCGATTCCGAAAACAGTGGGAATTCCACACCATCCAAACAGAAGAAAATCGGAATGATAAGCAAGAGGATATTCAAAACCAGGTAACAATATTTCACAGTGAACAGCGATTAATTCCAACATATCTAAAGAAAGATCATATCCAAGAGGATATTAAAAGATAGAAGACAAACACTGCACTCTATAGGACACGGCACAATCACTGTTGTATTTTCTAGAGAATTATTCGCTAGAGAATATTCAAAAGTACATGAACACTTTACTTCCTACATCAATAATATCATCCACAATGTGGCTTCAATTTCCTACGAATCTTCTTAAATAAGGTCATTTATTGTGTCGTTACACATCAACGTATTCTTTCGTAACATAATACGTACACATCTCTAGAAGTCAATTGTTGGAATTGAGGTTGGTTGAGATTTCCATGAGGTAAGTTCACTTTCACTGTATCATCATCAAAAAGACACCAATATGGCTGTTTCAAGTTGTCAGCATTGGCGTATTCGTTGTTAATGGTAGACTTGTTTACCAAAGCAGTATAATGCCCACTCTTCAAGTTTCCATAATGGTTGATCATTCCCGATAATTTGTATGCAATTTCATGGTTGTGGCTGTCACAGAACTTGAGAATCAAAGGATATTGGATGTTGACATCCAACTTGTCCGTCAAGTTGAACATTGAAAATCTCGATAAATGAATAAATAGGACCCGTGGTAACTTAATGAAATTCAACTTCTTAGTTGAAGAAAGGGAGTAATTTGGAGCTGGTTTTACAACAGCGGCTTTTGCTTTCGGTGGTGACTTGCTTCTTCTTCCTAATCTGAATATTCCAGACTTCTTAGGTGCAAATACTGGATGGTTATCAAGAGCATGATGCTCCTGGTTTCCACGTTCATTGCACTTTGGACAGTTCCATGCATTTTCACCGCTCAATACCTCATCTTGTGTATAGTAACCCAAACAATCCGATAAATCAATAACATTGCTTCTTCCGCTGGAGCTGGGAATTGGCAATGATAAGATAGTAAAAGGAGAGTAGTTCACCGATTCATATCCACACTTATTGCAAACTAATTTATTTTGAATATGACCTTGGAACAAATCGTTAATTGGTGAAATACCTTCCGTTTGCAATAAAGATTGGTACCATTTTGTGTACTCCTTTTTCTCGTTTCTCAGAATGTTGATATCCCATTTTTTGATGTATCTCTCAAACTCGTGTTCCTCAAAGGTCTCGGGTGCTGGTTTATGGGACAACTCCTCGTGTAATCTTTCTAAGACGAAAATCAAAAATTCTTGGGCATCCTGCTGCTCGTATGGAATGTTGAAACCTGGTTTCAAGTTGGAAGAAATTCTAATAAATCTACTGGGTGAGATTGACGCAGAACCGTGGAGCTTGAAGGTTCTCAATAATCCAGAAACAGATTCAGATAAAAGCATCTCCTGATTGGGAGCGATTTGGTTGTCTTTCAGTTGCTTGATAAGCCTAATGAATTTAGGGTCCCTCACGTGCTTATGATACTCCAGATTGGAAAACAAGGCCTTAAACTTGAAAATTCCAAAAAGCATTTGGATGGTCAGGTTAATGTAGCATGAAGAGCCGAAATTCTTGAGTCCGCAAATCGAATAGCCTTTCATATAATCCAATTTGGAATTTTTGATCTGGTTCTGCTGTTCGTGAACATGGCGAGGAATGATGGATGAATTCGTAGGTCCAGGCCCGTTGTTCAGACCATATAATGTCGTATTTCCTTGGTATGCTGCTTTATGAGGGCTTCCGCTGGCGTAATTCTCGTTGTACGTATATCCGTTTCTGTACTGTTCTGTTGCTTGAGAATGAACATGAACGTTTGTAGGTAAAGCCACGGGCTGTCCTTTAGGAAGAGATTGGGTGGGCCGACTGTATCTTGTACTCGGGACAGCTCCATTCACTGGGGGCTGGAACGAGCTCTGGTATATGTAGTTGGTGGGATCGAAGCCATTGACACCATTCATGTCCCTCATATCTCTAGGGGTTGCATCATTGGACAAATATCCATTATAAGGAGTAGATGACGAGTTGTATTCCTTTTGAGAGGATGATGGTTCATACATGGACCATCTGGCATTTTTAGGCACCTGCTCGGGCTGACGAGTGTATCCTTTGGAGCTACTTTGGAAATGTAAGTCATCGGTGGACTTGTGCCTGCCAGAAATGTTGGATCTGGGAGCTTCAACCGGATATGGAACTAATGCTGGGTTTTTATTTGTGACGGGGATTTTAGGAGGTGAGTTCACGGGAGGAGAGCGTGGCGCCGGGACGAGTGATGGGAGAATCGGAATTGTGTGTGGTGGAGGAGGAGGTGGTGGAGGAGAAGTGGAGGGGATCATCGAGGGGGACTGTTGCTCGAATTGAGAAAATGCAGAGGGTGAATCGTACAGCGAAGCGGCCAGGTCGCTGGGGAAAACGTAGTAATTGTCGTCGTCCTCATCTTCTTCGGTCTGCTGTGCATGTGCCGTGTGGCTTTTGGGATTGAGCGAAGGGTACCGCTGCTTGAAGGTGTTGACCACGTCGTCGTTCAAGGAGAGGGCCTGGGACGAACGCGACAACGAATCACTATCGTCATTGTCATGGGACTCGTCCTTTTCGCGCAAATACTCGATGTACTGGTTTAACCAGTTGTAGAGCTCCTCCACGTTGAAGGAGAGGAGGTTCTTTTCCACCAAGTACTCCAACACGTACTGGCGGAGCGTCTTAAGGGGGATGGAGTAGGGCAGGGTGATGAGGTCATGGGTGTTGTAGAAGTTGAACACGTTCAAGTAGATGATGAAGTCCTGCTCGTTGGCTTCGATGAACGCGTCGAAGCCCTTGAAGTGGAGCATGATAAAGCTGTTGATGAAGTAGTTGAAGATCAAGTAGCCCTTAATGTAGTAGATAATGGCGTCCTCGGCGTCCTGGGCGGCGCGGGATACTGTGAGCGGGCGCTTCTCGATGGCCTGAGACGCATGTTCGTAGAGAAGCTCGCAATAGTCGATCAAGTCGAAGAGGGACTTGGATTGAAGCGAGGGGTCGAGCTGGAGACTGCGGAATTCCTGGTTGATCAAGCGCTTGTAGTGGTATCTGATCTCTTGATCCGTGGCTGATTCGACTCGACCGCCATATGCCTCACTTTTTGGCGGAACAAGGGGCGGGCTGCTGGGTATTGGCGGCGGCTGCTTTCTGGATGTCATCATATTGGGTCCATCTAGGGGCGGAGAAAGGGGAGGACGGAGGGTGGAAACGGGCGGAAAAGTAGGGTGGTAGTTTATGGCGGGGCACGGCGGAATTGAGGGCTATATATACGGCTGGAAAGTCCGGGGACGGAGAAGACGTGACGGTTAGAGTGGATTGAGGATGGAAATGGAGTGCTTGGGGTGGGTATATTCACGTGACGCGTGTCACGTGATCGTGGCTTCCCTAAAGGCTGCTGTTTCCGGTGCTACAGTCGTCACAGCGAGTTCCAACCTGGCAATTCTTGTAGACACGGCTCCTACGGTTCGATCGCACCCCTTTGTGCCCGTTTCCGCCTACTGGTTGCAGAGATATCTCCGGCATGTTCTCGGCACTTTCTTGAATTTTCATGTTCTTGTGATCTGGCACTTTTGTGGAGCCTTTCTCTCTCTCTTTCTCGGGGTTCATCGGTGATATGATCCGGCCGAGTAAGCAGACGTGACGAGAATTGGGGCTTGGCTCACTACGGGTTAGAAGTGCTGGATTTAGTGATTCCATGAAGTTCGCACCATATTAGGCAAGCTAAACTCATTCAATACCAACTAAAACTCTACATATAAATGGGGAATATGGAGGCTTGGTAGTGGTGATTGCAGGAAGGATGCCGGAGGCGCAGTGAGGATCAGCAGAATGAGGGGATTCGGCATTTGATCAGAGACACGTGAGTTGTTGTACGGATTACAGGGTTCACAATTACTTTACTAGAGCGAGTGAGAGGAGCGATATTAGTAGATGTAATAGCATCACTAGTAATACTAGACAAATGGAATATTATTATAGTGTAACTGGATATTGCACCCTCCTGGCGATACTATGTCTCAGACATTGATCATGGAGGATGTGCTAGTTATTACTAGATATTTATTAAGCGTAGAGAGAGAAACCAAGTCAATTGCATTAAAATTCAAGAGTCATGGCTCTGGGGTCTGGGAAGTAGCTCCTCCGTACCATGAGCACTGAATTGTGTCAAATATGATATCTCTGTAGCATTTTGGGCTTCTATTGCAGCAAGTTGGATATGGTATTTCACAAAATGGAGATACCGTCATAGTAACTCTAGTTGAGTGGAAATTCTTCTGCAACTGGTGAAGAATTGTTAGATCTCCACTATCAAGTCTCGATAATTCGAGTCATCTCCTTAAAATTACAATTCAAGCTATGGCCGTGTCTTTTTCTTCGCAGTTAATCTAAATCGGCTGTATTTCATAGTTTGAGTTGCATTTCCATCTCAGCTCCGCTTAGTTTTTGTAGATTCTGCACTATTTATACAATATTTAGCTATTAATGTGGTCTGTTGTTTGCCGTGGTGGATCTTCCACAAGTATTCATGAAGAAGTCAACCACGATCGGACGGTGGTCACTCATGTAGTACTTGCCAAACTTGGACTGGATCAAGCCCCAAGATTGGAGAGCAAAATGGACGGGTCCAGAACACTCTTCCTTGTTGTTAGTGGCATATTCGGGTGCAAAAACGTAGTCAATATTCTGTCCTCCTGCGTCCAACACCTCATCACTGAAGCCCGTCACACTGGAGTCGGTGTATCCATAGTGAGTGTCTTCCGTGGCAAGGATTCTCGTGTCTTTGAGCAAATCGGTCACAATCTCGTAGGCGTGTTCATTGGGCTCGAAGTTGAGGTCTCCACACAAGATCGATGGCCAATCGTTGATGTCCGACATGCGCTGGACAATTTGACGGGCAGACTCTTCACGAGCCACACTTCCAACGTGGTCAAGGTGAGTATTGAAGACGTTGATGTGATTTTTGGTGGCCAAATTCTTAAGAGTGACAAAAGAAGCGATCCGGAGATACTTGGCGTCCCAACCCACCACGCCCAATCTTGGGTTCTCGTGATTGAGCCACATGGAGTCGCTGAAGACCAACTCCCATTCGTCGGTTTTGTAGAGAATAGGAACAAATTCTCCCAAGGTCCTTCCGTCAATGCGGCCCACACCGTAGGCAGCCCAATGTCCGTCCTTGTTCAATCTTTCCATGATGCTATCCAATTGGAATTTATACACTTCTTGAAGGGCAACAATAGAATTTCCATAGGTATGGAATTTAATCGAAGAAACAATTTCGTCCACACGGTCTTCCCATGGGCGCTCCAATGGCACACGGTCAACGTGACCACCATTCTTGACGTTGTGGGAATAGATACGGAGCTTCATTGGGGCAACTGTGGGCATAGGGACATTGATGTTCTCCTTGTCGTCCATGGTGGCAGGAGCAAGCGAGTTCGATGGTGGCACCACGCCAGCGGCCGTGACATACTCGACATTGGTCTGGGTAGGAGGGTTGTGCAAACTGCCCTTTTTCTTGGTAGGAGCGTCCTGGTCATTGGTGTCGGCCTCTTCGTCAGAAGGAATTCCTGCCTCTTGCTTGTGAGCAGGTGCTTCCTGTAAAGATTCGGCTGCTTTTTGAGAAGCAGCATTGGCACTTTCGTTTTCGTACAAGGTGTCGGCTTCCGATCCTGGTGGAGGTCCTTGTGGGGGCTTTTCTGGTGTTCCTTGAGGTTCAACCCATGGCGAACTCTGCTGTGAGTTTTCTGGGGATTCTTCCCCAAAACCTTGTGGTGGTCCCTCTGGGGCTCCCGGTGGAACTCCTTCTGAAGCTTCTTCGGGGTCCGCCTGGAAGGTTTCTCCGTTGTAACTGTCATCCTGGAGCTGGACTCCGTCGGCGTGGATGGGAGGAGGGCCTGCGTTGACCGGCGTGGCCCCATGGGACGAAATGGCCGGCTTGTTGAAGGAGCTGCTTCTGATAAGCGCGTCCCATTCACTGTAGCGGACGTTGCCCTTGTGGACCACCAAGAAGCCGAACGTGACCATAAGTCCGGCCAACACGAGCACACGGAATATCTTGGGAAGTCTCGACATGGTGTACTGGCGGAAAAGTGGTAGAGTCGTGTTTTCTGTCTTTACTTTTAGGTGCAAGTGGGCCCTTTATAAGAGTTGAAAAATACAAAAAGTCCTAAAAAATATATCGGACATTGTGCGTTGGGTGAAGTGGCAGCATTGGCACATTTCGGCAATTGCAGGATTTTGGAGAGGAAGAGAAAAGAGCCAGTGCAGCCACGATAGCCAATGCACATAGAAGGATGAATACTGCTTGTTCTATCTCGTTCTTGGGCCTATGGCTACTCCATGGACCATGAACGCGTAGGCGGCTGGCGACGCCCCCTGACTCACTTGCAGATCCATATATGATGATCTGCATGGGGTAATTTTTCTGGTGGGGGTTGAGCCCAGTATCGAAGAAAATGAAATACTGGGCAAAGACGTGTCAGGAGATCAGTAGAGAGAGAGAAGTGAAGGGGGTGAATGTAGAGAGAGAAAGCGACAGGGAAAGTGAAATTACATGATATTATATGATATTAAATGCTTCAGGGGCATACAATAGGACGTTGGGTCCGTTTTCAGATCTCGCTGTTGGAAAATATGGTTCCCCTGGTCTTGTGGTGAGCATCTCATTATTATGAGTGCATGAAAAGATCTGAGAAATTGGGAAAAGCAAAAATTAGACAATGAACCAGCCAGGACTGCCATCACTGGAAAGTGGGAAGCCCATCTTCAGCTGTATTCCGAATACGCATCCACTTCTTCTGGTAGAAGAGCTGGCCCTTTTGTGATCTTCACACATTATATAGTGTCACATACCAAGTGATGCGCGTCATAGAAGAGCGACTCCATCGTACTTCTATTGGGTCACAAAACGAAGAACGAAACTAGAATAAACCCATTGGGAATTGTGGTGGTACCACTCAATGTATGGAGGTTATAGTTCGGTTCGGTGAAACGATTAAATGTGTCAAGCAGGCTTGCCGGCGGCTTAAGGTTGACACGTGCATGTGCATGCATTTTGACGTGTGTCTCTTCAGCAATCTGATCAAATCGGGTACATGATGGTTATTGGTACTTTTGGAGTGCCTTATTCGGACTTAGCAGAAGAGGAATGAAGTCACACTATCTCGAGTTAAAGGACACATCGAGAATCCACGCAGGGAGTTGCCGATAACTATCCGGTTGTATAGTGTAGTGGTTATCACTTTCGGTTTTGATCCGAACAACCCCGGTTCGAATCCGGGTACGACCTATTTTTTGTTTTTGGACAGAGGTAACAAGCGGAAGAAGCGAAACACGAGCGTCAGCAATGTTGAACTCCATTTTTTGCCAGTCAATTCTTGCATGAAGAATTGTAATCAGAGTCCTGCCAATCTTATGGTGTAATACAGTCTTTTTCCTTCCAGATGAGGGTAAAGTATTGCTAGAGCCCAAGCAAATAAAGGATATATATGATGATTTATTCAACAGGAACTTTCTCAAGCGCTGAGATCTCTATTCTCTGGATGTATGATCCATCAAATGCAGCAGCACGGTGCTTTTATGCATATATAGCTACTAACTCTATAATTTCAGAACCTAGTTGTTTTAGGATATTTGCTCAAGGGCCTTTCCCAACAACTATCTGGTTGTATAGTGTAGTGGTTATCACTTTCGGTTTTGATCCGAACAACCCCGGT